>JACXGK010004021.1:0-27702 GCA_016801125.1 Novumbra hubbsi | reverse complement strand
TTGCCATCACTAGGGCAGTATGTGGTTCAAGGCAACATTTTATTTAAAAACATAAACAACATGACCTAGCATCTTGAGAATACAGGCAATGATCCTAGTATTGAAATAGGGGACAGCAAATTGGCAGCTGCCTCGTCCACTGGCTAGAGCTGGGGTCATTTGGGGCCGGCTGATAATGAAGTACCATCCCAACACCAGTACTCCTCAAAACGCTTTGGAGGCTGAAACGGCAGTTAGCTTCTTCGGCCCACCGTAATCCACGTGTCATCTTTGGGCGTGGACACCAATTCAGACCGGGTCTCTACCACCTGGCCCTTCACGTGGCACAGCTTCAGCCGGCGCACCACTGTGCTGAGGAGAACAGTGGCCACCGTGTGGGCAAACCTGAAGGGCACAGACATGATGGCGTGTATGAGGTTGGTAGCAGACTCACTGCTTTTCTTCTTTGTCTGGAGTATTTTTGCGGTCTTGGCTTTTCTGACGCTGTACAACAGTGGTGTGCTTTGTCCTCACCAGTATAAAATTGGTACATTTAAATGTATTACTAACCAACACGTTTCAGTATATTCATCTCTTTTGCAGAAACATTTGTATATAGTATAGAATAAATTTGCCCTCATGTTTTGGTTTTGAATACCACCGTGGTAGAATATATTTGCTAACACTTTTATAATAGGTTGCGTCTGAGTAATGACCAAAACATAAACATACACAAAGCCTCAGGTAGCACCTTGGCACACATCACATTTTATTTCCAATCCTCTTACCTCAGCTCAGGACAGGCTTGGTTCCCAGAAAATCCAAGCAGGGAGAAGCTTTTCTTGGCCGAATCTTCCATAAATCGGTCCGGGTCAAACCTGGACAGACAGAAAATTATGCGTTCAAACAACAATCAAGTGAAAAACAGCTGAACTATGGCCTCTACTGGTTGAACTGAGATATTAACAGACTTGTAAGGATGGCTCCAGGTGTCTGCGTCCTCTAGGACTACTCCAAGTGCATAGATTACTAGCGTCTGAAAAGAACAGTTTTTTTCCCCATCAGTTAAAATGTGACTTCTGTCTGTTTAAAATGACCAAGCACCAAGACAGTGAAGAGAAGAACCAGATACCTCTTTAGGAATGATGTGCTGATCAACTTTCCCTTCGTTTTCCTGTAGCCGGGCTGCGATGGGCGTCAGTTTGGCAGTCCGCACAGTCTCATTCAAAACCTGTTGGCAGTACCTGTAAGAGGACATTGACGGGAACATGGCAGACGCAGAACTCATTGAATGCCACAGCGGTTCTGAATTGTATTTACATGGCTGCCAGAGCTCACCTGAGCTGTGGTATCTTATCCAGAGAAACAGGTTCTGAGCCAAGGACATCCTGCAGTTCCTGGTGCAGCTTCTCCTGGACTTCATCTGATGTGGACAGGAAGTGTACTGCCCAGATGCACACTGGGAAATTATTAGAATTGTGATTAGGAGGAAGAAAAGAAAACGTTTTCTTGACAACATACTAACAAAATACATTATTTTATTACCTGAGTAAGAAATCAGAATAGGATAATAGCATGTATTATATCCAGTATTATTTATGATAGCAATAGTATCGTAAATGTCCTACATTGTTATGGCAATGTAGCTAGGAAACTATGTAGGATTTCTTCATTACCAGTACTCACAATTAGCTGTGATGACACAACCTGCCAGTGTGAATACCATGCTTTCCTCCATCACCTGTAAGTTGGGGAACCAAAACAATAATATGTAAAACGAAATTTAAGGAAGTTATTGCCCTTAGTGTGTGAAGAACATCAGTGGGATTGATGGGTCTCTTTTCCTTATGATCCAAGGATCTGTGTTTCACCCGTCTATCTGTGTTTCACCTGTCTATCTGAGAGCTGGGACTGCAGAAGAGTGTCCACAAACGCTGTGTGATTCTGTTGTCCTTTCCTCTGTTTAGCCACAGACATCAACACGGTCTCCATTTCGGCGAGAGCTGTAAAGAAACAGAACATACCAACCAGGAACACAGATGACTTGCACACGTAGGAGAAATACTCAGACCATGAATTTTTATATGAGACACCCTCATTAACAAGGGAGTAGACGTTCCCTTAAAGCTGAGATGTACAAGTACAGCAAGACATTACGGTAGCAGACTAGTTTTCCCTCACCTCTCTCATAGTGCCCCTTTCTGCTTGAGCTTTTCTCCATGGAACCGTCCAAATAGCCTTTCCCTATCTCCGACCAGATCTGCCAGGTCAAAAGGAATAATCAGGGAAGACTTGGGGGGAGTACAGGTTGACGCGGGCAACAATGGTGGCTTAAATGTGCCGGCTGACTCACAGCCTCGTGGTTCCTTCGGAAGCCTATGACCTCAGAATCATTCCGAAAGCGGTCACCGAGGGCAAGTTGAGTGACAGCCTTCATGGCCAGTCCTAGCAGATGGGCACAAAGGGGCGTGTGCTGGTCTTTAGGGAAAGACTGCCACTTCCCAACCAACTCCTCCACCAGCTAGAAAAGAAAATGATTATCATAAAAAAACACGCTATCTTTATTTATTTGAATCCCAATTAGCTATTGGATGGATTTCCTCAGCTAAACCTCAATGTGGAGCTGTTATATATTCAAGTTACAAGCAGGCGTACAACCAGTAGAGAGCCATTATGAAAATATCCAAGATAAGTGAGCACGGAGAACCTCATGGAGTGAACCGATTACAATGAACAAACCCAATCCCAAATGGAACCCTAGGCCCTACACTAAATGCACTTCAGATGTTTCGAGGGGTTTAAGCGAACTCGATATAACTCCACCGAGCACCAGGATGGACTTACGGCTTGTGATTCACCGTGTCCCTAATACACCGATCCCATTGTCTCGGATCCCTACAATAGCAAAGGATGTAGGGCTCAGGGGTCCATTTGGATTCGGGTCAATACCAGCCGGTTAGAGTGCCACAGTGTGGCTGATTTTAAGGTTCTCCTATAAATTGAGTCTTTACAGCGTTAGCGACGGCACTGGTCTCCATTTGTACAGACTGACTGGACAGGCGACGCTGGCTCACTGTGAAAAGACACATAATCGACCCAAGTTTAAGTGGGTTGTGTCGTGGTGTCCGAACGCACACACAGGGAGGCCCATATTCTGCTCCTCGATTTACATCACCGTGTGGTTACAAACCTTCAGCAGCAGGGGGAAGTTTTTCTCCAGGGTGTTGTTGATAGCGGTCTCATACAACTTCTTCCTCATCAGGGCCTCTGTGGAACCTCCCCCCATTCCTGACTGGTAGCCTAGCAACGACTTCAGCATTGTCTCAAAAGAGTCCGCTGTAATTAAGGGCAGAGGACGTCGGTTGAAAAACATGCTACTGCAAAATAATTGAAAGGAACTCACAGAATACCAGAAGTCCGTGGACGTCACACTATGTTCATACTACTTACAAGGGTGCAACGACAGCGAAGTACTCACTAGTCCGGTTGGGGTTGATGTGCTGTTGTAGCTGAGCCACCGAACCCAAGCTGACCACAGGACGACTTCCAAACCAAAAAGAAGCTACAGGGCCGAACTTTCCATGTAGACGCGCCAGGAACTCGTGCAGACTACCTTGGTTCGCTATGTCTTGAAGATTTCCATCTCTGGTGAAGAATTTGATGAATATAATATCTCAGAATAGTACCCATCTAGGACTAGTTTAGCTTTTTAGATTATGATGAATGTATTCATTTAAAAAAAAAAAAATACGGGGGAAGAAAGTTCCTTAAAGACAAACAAAATGATAGGTGAGATATGAACAACTCGGATTGTAGATTACTCACTTCTCATCTGTAGGGTTGAGACCTGGGATACCAGAGGCACTTCTGGATGACTTGACAAAACAGACTCAAACATGTTAACTCAGTTTCAAGAGGTAAAACATACAAAATATGGCAAGTTATGCTGTGGAGGTATAGACGCTTCCCCCAACATTTGTGTGAACCCCTGGCGCCCCCTAGCGGACCCCAGTTTGAAAACCCCTGGCACAGATAACAGAATTAAAAGTCCGTGGAATAATCGTCTGGTGTAACTACTTGCTTGCACGTCAACACACTTGCCAAAATGTTATGTCCAACCAAATGTTATGTTTAAATCAAAATATGGAAACATTTCAGCGCTGAAGTTCTATGCATAACTTTTCCAGGGACTTTAAACAGTTATATTTTCTAGGTCTGGAAAGCTACTGGCTGAGAGTTACTGCAGTATGTTGCAAAGTTAAGCACAGGCATTGACTTACTGGATACAAATAGAGGACCGCGCCGACCAGAAAGATTACAAATGTCACAGCGAAAATCGCAAAATCCAGCATGATTGTTAATGTTTACAAAGTTGATCTTGCCAGTAAATAAACTTTTCTTGAAAAACAGCAATAGCATTCACTTGTATTGCTATTTACAAGCTTCAAAAAGCCGACCCAATACCGCCCAATACTGTACAGCTGCTCGCTACCACGTCAACCATGGCATCCTCATCCTTGCTCAGTGTTCTACTGTAAAGCCTGCACAAAGTCAGTGAGGCCAGAGCAATTCATTTCAGAGTGCATGGATGAATTTGATCGCACAGAACAATCACGCAAGCGGAGAAAAGTCAAGGTTGTTTTAAATAGTTGGAATCCTGATTTATGATTGTTTGAAAGCCGTGGTATACGTGATGGTATAACACAGGCATGACATCACATACACCTCTACGGTTGTAATTGCGTTTTTAACAATTTTTTTTTTTATAGCAATACGACTTAGTGGTATATTTTGTCTGCAGCATTAGGACATTATGGTAATTTATGTTTTTGGTGCCAAGAAAGAATATACCAATAACAGCTATTAGTCAGTTGTTACCTGTGGACTTTCACTGTGCTATTCACTTTTTGATAGTGTCGTATTTAAATAGGGCAAGGGCAGATGTATGTAACTACAGATGTTACAGTTTGGTGCAAGAACATGACACAGAAGCATCAATGTTGGATACAATTTTTATTGTTCCCAGTGGTCATAGAAAAATAAACTCATTATTGCCATAATGTGTACCTTTTTGTTGAAGGATAAAAACAGACATGTGCAAGAAGAAAAAGTAAACCCTTAAGTAGATATCTCTGATTTCTCCTCTGGTCTCAAGGACTCAACCTCCATAGCCATCAGGAACCCTGGTTTGGACACAGATTGGGAAACCATTTCATTCCTGAGCAAACAAAACCCGGCAATCACTTTCACACATTAATTCACATCTATGAAGGGACATTAACATGTGTGCATCTCGATCTGGGTCGCTGAGCGTCTGGGTTCTCAGGAGATACTGAGCCGGCCAGTCCAAGGTGATTTGCCGCTTACATCCAATCAGAGGTCCGATCAGATGATGAGTTGAATGGTGGAATTGGGTGAATCTGTTCTGGGGCAAAAACACCAACCACCCTTCGGACCAAAGACCAGGTTTACCGGACACCACTCCGGACCTACCTTTGGTGTGGTCCTTCTCAGGCCGAGCGGAGATGAAGAGCCAGGCCATTCCCACCAGCAGAGCCACCACCAGATTTACTATGATCCAGGGCTGGAGAATCTGGTGCTCTGTCCCCGGAAACCTAGAGAGGGGTTGGGGTTTGAATAACTATTTCAGTCCAGCTGAAGGATTTTTATCAGGGTTCTAAACGTTTCGTCGTAAAGAAAACTAAACCCATTCCACCAACAAACAAAATGATTGCAGACAAAAATGCCTGTGATGTCGTAGTGCGCATAAAAGGAGCTTTTCGCTTGGGTTTTTATGTTTCCTGAATGTTGGATGTATTTACAGTTCTTTTGCAACTCTGTCGATAGTTTTATCCCAAACACAGGGTGACTATTGAAAATTCCCCTCAATATTAATTGGTAAAGTGCTCTTCAGCAACTTGTTCTCTGCGTAAGACATCATTGGGCTCCAGGTTTACTTCAATATGACAGTTATTCTACCAATATTTGGTAAAAAAAACTTAACCTAGACAGTAACAATGTCAAGTTGACATTTTGAAGATGTTAAGGATAGCAGCTCACCACAAGGTCCCATTAGCACTGAGGTAGAGGTTAATGCGATCGCTGGTCATTTGCTGGCTGAGAGAGAGGACTAGAGCTGAGAAATACACTACAAGCGGGGAAGGAAACGTGTCAGACAAATATTCACTTGCCAAACAGACAAAATGAAGATTGGCTCAACTGCACTGCCAATGTGCTCACAGTAATGGGAACGACATAGGATAGTCTCCTCTATCCATCTCCATGGAAACTACATAGGATAGTCTCCTCTATCCATCTCCATGGAAACTACATAGGATAGTCTCCTCTATCCATCTCCATGGAAACTACATAGGGGAGTCCCCTTTATACATCTCCATGGAAACTACATAGGGGAGTCCCCTTTATACATCTCCATGGAAACTACATAGGGGAGTCCCCTTTATCCATCTCCACGGTCCTGAAAGAATGAATTAAGTAAAACAAAATGTGTGTTTTCACTCACAGAAGGAGGCTAGGGCCACTGGATCCAGGGTGACAAACTCTCTCACGGCCATTGTGCCGTTGGCCAGATTCACCCTGAAACGACAGAGCGATGGGTAATATTTAGCTTCTCACCGACACACGTGCACAAAGACAAAAACAAAACCAAAAACACCTGTTGTACCTGTCAAAGGCCGACACGGTGCTTATTGCCAGTAGCAGGTAGAAGAGGGACTGAGCGGGGTATGCCAGGCTGTGGTACTGCTGCAAGAAGTTAGGCAGAGCAGACAGCTGTTGTCCGGCCAAAGTATAGACCAGTATGATGTTCCACACAGCAGAGCCTGCCAGGAAGCCGTGGCAGAAAAGGCTGACCACCCTGTATAAAAGAGGGAGAACCAACACACACACACTCTAGGAGTCATATTTTTATTGTTTTACCTGCCTCATACCAGTGTCTCCCGGACAGTCATCTAGAGTTAAAATGGTGCTTCATTGGTACCGACACACAAACAAACACCGTATCCCAGGGGACACACAGAGGTGCACGAGCGCACGCACACACACACACACACACCTCTCACCTGAAGCCACCGTGTACCCTGACAGACACGTCCTTGGTGGTCCACAGCTGCTGGATGTCCATAAAGCTGTTCACCTGGTTGCTCGACCTCCTTGGTTGTGACCGGTCAGCCGCTTGGAAACGCTCTGCCAGAAGACAGCGCCACACACAATGGGGTCTGGATCATTCACACTGCATAAGGAACACTTCCCAGACGGAGAAAGGCTAGTCGTCCACCAATGCAAAGGGACACTCACTGCTCCGTTCGACAAACATCTTCCCCACCGGCTGACTCTGTCCCAGGGGAGCAGAGAACAGGGAATGCTGGGGGACAGGTGCCTGGGCATCTGTGATGATGTCATCGTCCTCTACATCAAGGTCGTTGACATACTGGGTCTCAGAAACTTTTGACCTCCTAAATATGAATACAGGCAGAGAGAAGAGACTGAGGAATACCTTAATATCTAATCACAGGATTCATCGCAGCGGAACCATAACACCACACAAGTGAAAACATACCTCCGGCCCCTGACTTTTCAACTCGCTATAGAGAAGCTACATTACATTTTTGCTTACTTCTTCCGCTTGGGCTTTTTGGTCCACTCTTCTCGGGTCCCGTCCATGTTCTGGTCCTGACCCTCCCCGTTGACCAGGTCAGCATGATCATCCTCCAGATCTGAGACACAAACAATGCTTAGCACATCACCATGACGTCCCGATCTATACATCAAATTAAGACCCAGGGGAGTTTAGGGGGATTGAGGGCAATTCCTGACGACAACATCATGTCTGAGGTCCAATATTAGAAGGGTTACCGGAGGACTGGAAACATTGTTTACCTATAGTCGCTGCCTTCTTTTTCTTCCTCTGTGGTGCTACTTCCTGTGACTCAGGGGTCAGGGGCTGGACAACCTCAGACGCCCGGCGACTGCTTAGACCCGTCACCTGGGTCATCTCCAACTCAGCTGCACACACAGCTCTTTTTACATACTAATGATAATATCACTATGAGG
Organism: Novumbra hubbsi; assembly: GCA_016801125.1. Classification (NCBI taxonomy): domain Eukaryota; kingdom Metazoa; phylum Chordata; class Actinopteri; order Esociformes; family Umbridae; genus Novumbra; species Novumbra hubbsi. Next base: position 19,650 of record JACXGK010004021.1, on the reverse strand, counting down.
AGAGAAAGAGCCCACCAAAAAAACCTGGAACAAAGAAGTTGAACTGAACAGACTGCCAGGAACTAAGAAACCAATTTACCACCCACCATCATGGCTTTGAAAACCATCCACCTTACTCTTCAACTTCTTCTTTTTGCTTTTATGGACCGGCAAGTCATCTACATTGAAGACAAAACAGGTGAATGATATGCAATGTACCCCCCCCTGAGATTTCAATTCAATAGAGAACTGTGCTAGTACAACATACACCTAAATGCCAACACTCACCACCCGTTTCCTGACTTCAAGCGTCGGTCCAGAGGCCACGCGCCAAGAGGGAACGATGGGGTTTGACAAAGAGCAAGGGAACTCATTAGTGTGCAGTTCTACTGGGACCAATCAGTTGACAAAGTGTCACAAGACTCTGGCCTCACCTTGGCTCGGGAGGGAGAGCACGCACACCACGCTGGGGGAGTCAAGAAGGAGCAGAATGAGGAGCGGACTAAATCAGACTTGCAGTACCACAACAGTAAACACTAAAAGGGCTAGAGGGGAACGAGGCAACCGGGAAACCAACTAGGTGATCTCCATGTGAATGGCTTTCAAAGTACGCTCACGACCACAACTAAACGATACACTTGTCACATCTCAGTTATAAAAAATTGAACCAGGCCTTCTACATTGAGAGATCGAGGAGCAACAGATCCCGCAGCACCAATAACTTACAGTGAGTTGTTTTCTTGCCATTACGTCCAAGAATCAGGCAATGCTAGGAGGATATTTCTGTGCCACAGTCTTGGTGACGCTGCCTAATCCTAGGCTAATTCTTCAGTATGCATCTGTTTAAGCACTGGATTACCAACAACGCATAGATCAGACTAGAGGGATTTGGCCCCTTAAAAACATTCACTGAATAGAAGGGCCAGAGTACATATCCTTAAGTTCCAAAGAACCCTACCCCTCTAACAGACCATAGTTTGAATGGGATGATGGTAGAACTAAATGTAATATGTAGCGTTCATTTTGAATTTATTTACCCCTCTTCCCTACAATAAGACGTTGTGAACACAATTTTGCTGAGGCTACCAATTTGCGTATGCGCCCCATCCCGGCTCCATCTTGCTAGAATAATGTATAGTGAAACTACGCATGCGCTGCTAATGGTAGAGGATTGGGGTACCTTTCTTTCTGGTAGAATCTGTGGAAGAGGCGGCAAGTCCCTCTGTCGCGTACTCCGTGCCTAAATAACAAAATGTAAAACATAACACGAAAACGCTAGGCAATTGACATAAATCAACATTAATAACAACGTTACCGTTATGTAATAAGCTAACATGCAACGAAGGTACTAGCTTGCGGTGATGTTGTCAAGCCATTTCACATACAACATTTACTTTGCAGCATACCTGGAATCCTGCTTTGTCCATTTTTTGCGAAATAGTATTTTAAAAGAGAGATGCATAAATAACGCGAGTTATTCGTTAGCTACCTGGTAAAAGTTACAGTCTTTTGCATGCTGGTTGCCATGCTGTTTTTACCCGACCACTTTGTTTATACTCGTTGCTGTGATTTGTATTTCCGGTATGACATTTACAAAGTAAAAGTGGTCTGTCTAATTCACATTTTGACACAAAGTTGCCACACAAACACAAATATAAACGTGTTCCAAAATGTTTTTAATAAACAAAATAGGACACAAAAATTGTTAGTAGATCATTCAATATTGCATGTACATTTTCAGATATTTAGTCAACAAATCTTTACACATTGATCTATTCAAGTAAATAATGCAACTTTTCTTTCCATTAGACTATTTGAGAACCGTTCTTTACTGGCAGTTCCACTTCCTCATATTTCAGTTGACACTTACCCTATCTATAGACACGATATGTATTAAGTTCATATAACATATGTGTTATGTTCTTTGGCTTTTACCGTCAACCTATGAATAAATGAGATACAGTATAAACAAGTCTTTGCTCTAATTGTAAACAGGGTGAGAGATTTAATGTAGAACATCTCATAGTAGGCCTAAATGAAAGGTTAAGACAATATTCAACTCTACCCACGCAATTTCCAAGAAAGAAAACAGACACTTATGATTCGCTAAATTCACCACCATCAATATTCCGATTAGTCAACAACTCAAGCAGACACCAGGAACACGGCACCAGGACGGTATCTGTTTGAGTGTCTTACACACAGCAAAACAAATAGATCCTAAAGGAATTCTATTGAAGAGCAGTTAGAAGTATCAGCCAAAGGAGTCGGCCAATCAGAAGTCGGACTTCATTCCCGCTTTTCCAATGAATCTCAAATGTCCGTTATCCTCTCTCGTTCTGCTCTCGTCCTTTCTCATCAGGATTCCTCTGTGGGCCGTATCCAGCTGGCAGGAACCCACTGGGGTTCATCTTGAGCCTTCCTCACAGCCGTCAGTAGCTGAACACAAGCGTCTGGCAGCTCGTTGTTCACCATCACGTAATCGAAGTACTGGCAGTATTGAGACTCCAACTTCCTGGCGACCTCCTCCATTTCCAGGAAGTCTTCTTCCTGGAGGAAACGTCAGATGGGCATTTTAAACATTTCAATCACTTGCCAATAACCTATTTATTATTGCTGGCTGGCTGACGTCTTCCACCGCCAACACAGGAAGTGTGGTCACCCAGGGCAACACTGCCTTCCTCCCCGACTGAGAGCCAACGATTACCAGTTTCATCCCCAGTGATGAAGGCTCCATGGTTCACGTTGTTTTCATATTGTCTCACTCATCAGGGGAAATAGTAAAATATCCCCCGAGTCAATTAATAAAGGGTAATTAAAGCAAAACAATTACACTCTTACTTTGAAAGGTCGCGTGGCATAGTAATTGGTAGTGACCTGAGCCTTCCGCCTGGTGGTCTTCATGCGGTCTATGGTCGGTGGCTTTACATAGATGACGTAGGCCTTGAGCTCGTGTGTCCTCACTGATTGGATGGCCTGAATGGGGACAGTCGTCATACTTGCTAAACCAGGCGGCACACTATTTCACAGGTGAACACTACGGAGAAACACCTCCCATTATGGTGGCCTTGACGGGACAACGGACCCAAAATCCTCCCTCAGCACGCCGGCAAGACTCACGTGAGGCTCGACGTCGATGACACAGATCCGTCCACTGTTCAAGATGTCCTTCACCGCGTCCAGGCTGGTGCCGTAGTAATGCCCCCTGTGTTCCCCATATTCCACAAACCTGGATTGAAAAAACGAAAGACAGGCGTTGGCTTCACGGCTGGCCCACATGGACGATTGGGGATATAAGACAATCCCGATGAATTCTGTGAAGAACGTCCTATTTGAGCTGTGAGTGTGTGTGTGTGTGTGTGTGTGTGAGGAAAGTGAGATGTTTCCAGTCAGTCCTACCTGTTGTTATATACCATGTTTTCAAACAGCTCTCTGGTGATGAAGTGATATTCTCTACCGGACTCCTCATGACTCTTAGCAGCTCGCGTTGTGTCTGCGGGAAGGTGAACAGATATTCCGGGCTACATCATAGGACCAATCGGAAGATTGTTAGAGGACCATAGGACAATGCGGGGATAGGCGTTGGGCACTTACGAGGCACTGCCCCTCGAAATGTCCCGGGGTCGGACTGGATTAACCACCTGCGGAGTTCATTCACGCCAACGCCAGACGGACCTGAGAGACAGGAACGGGTTTTGGTCGTCAGCGCTAACGGCGCTCTGTGGCCCATTAAACCGTAAAGAACATCGACCGCGAGTTCCACGCGCTGCTACAACTCGGGGGGGGGAGCGCCTTACCAACGAGGGCAACCAGGCGATGGGGGTCCTGCGGGCTTCGCTGGCAGCGCACCACCTCTTCGTACGGGTTGTTCCGGGCACTGTAGCAGCTGCTGGGGCAGCGTGTGTGGCAGGACTGCTGACTGGAGCCGGTACTGTGGGAGCGCCGGCGACACAGACGCAGGCTACGTCTGAACCCAGGTAGGTGGACTCCGTCGACGTTGGCTCCAAACTCGCCCTCTGCGGGGGTAACGGGGGCGGTGGGGGAGGATGGTCACACGGGGGTGGCCGTTCGGAGGGTTGTGTCGGGGATGCTAGCTAAGTGGAGCGCTCACCTGCTCTTAGCTCCTCTGCCCGTTCCACATCGGGATTCGGACGAGATTGACGGGGACACGCGACAGCGTTACCGGCGTTGTGGACTTGTGACATTAGAGACGCAGAGCAAAACGTGATGAAATAACCTTAGACTTACCTACCGGAATCAAACGCCTCCTCGTCTGTCGGAAAACAGGAAAAAGATTAAAAGCAGAAACAAAATGGGGAAAAGAATGTGACACGTTTGCAAATGAAATCATACCAGCTTCAACACACTTTTCGTCAATGGCCATCAGATCTTCCTCTGAAAGGGCGAGGCAGGAAAAACTCTGTCAAAGTCTATAACAAGGCCCCTACGTCGGGAAACGGCTCAGTAAACAAACGGCACCGTTCTTACCTTCATCCACGGTGCTCACTTCAGGTAAGCGGGTTAAACGAAAAATGCGTTGCACATCTTCAGTGACCGTCTTTGCCGGCTACACATCATTTGATTTGAACTTAGACGTGAGCTTGTACCAAACTCACAGGTTTTGATGCCGGCGTGGGGCTGGTACGGCTGGGACCACCAGAACTCTCTCTGCTTCCGCCTGAGCGTGTTGGTGGAGGGAATGAGGCCGGCGCAGGCCGAGGTGCTCGGCAGTTTCTTTGCCTGCCACCAGAGGGCGTCGGTCTGGTCCACGATCTCCAGCACGTCTCCCTTCCTGAAGCCCATGCCTGCCTCAGCGCAAGGGATGGCTGGGTCTTGCTCGGGGCTGTAGTCGGCCATGGTACGCACGTACATCTGGGACAACCAAGGCAAGGTGACTCACCCATGCGGCCAGAACCCTGACCGAACCACGGGCTCGAACGAACTCCAAAGGGCCCAATCAAACCGTGTGTTCTTGTGGTTATTGGGTCCCGTCCCAAAAAAGGAAATGAGAGCGTCCATCCAACATGAGTCAAGACCCAACCACACATTTAAACCATCAGGGCGCCTTTTGCGTTTTTTTTTTTAATAGTATATATGAATAAAAGAGCGTTGTACTATATTCACATTACATATCAGATATGAAGGCAGGATAGGTAGCCTCGTTACCATGCCGTAACTCACCATGGTGTGGTTGTGGACGGGTCTGTCTGTGATGGGAACCACTTTAAACATGAGGGTGCCGTGAGACCCGGCCTGTGGGACCAGAAACAGGTGAGCGCCCCCTGGTGGACGGAGACGGACTACAGACACTGCAGTGAAACGGACCGGCAGCGGGACTCACCAGGATCTCTATGACCTGCTCAGGCTCAAGGCCGTCCACAGGGTAACCGTTGACCTCCATGATACGATCCCCCGCATGCAGCAGACCTGCAGAGAAGAGTCAGCGAGTCAGCGGGTGAGCGAGTCTGCAAGTGGGAGATGCGGAGGAGGGGGATCTCACCACTACGGTCCGCTAGTCCGCCATGGATTACGCGAGCCACGAAGATCTCCCCCGTTAAGTCACTCCTCTTTATGGTGGCTCCCTGAGTCACAGAGGGGACAGGAACCCGGAGTTAAAGCGTTGTCCTGCATCTCTCACAGAGGCAGACATATGATAGATGGGGTGAGGAGGTCAATACAACACGTTGTTTGTTTGGAATTCCATCAACTTCTTAACCTCATCTATGGAACGTTTGAGTGGACAGCAAAAGTGACCCTGACCATTTGACCCGTCAGAGGTCGCGGCAGATGTCATGTGATATGAAATGGAGAACGTCAGACGTTTAAGGGGGATTTATGACATGCTTTATTAAGGGATGATGACAACATGACACAACGTGAACCCAGCCAATGACAGTGCGGCACGAGACGGATGGATGAGTTGAGCGCGGAAAACGCAGTAATGGACCTGGCGTCGTGGGAGGAATGTCGGGAGACCAGAGTGTGAGGAGGGTCACAGAAGAGAGGATAAATGCCTGTTACAGAACCAGCCCTGAAGGAGTCCAGAGGAGACGGACACCGAAGAGGAGCCAGGCCAAAGAAAGTCTCCGGAGAACAGCAGCTCATCACTCCCCGGCTGAGTCACTTCCTGTTCTTCCTCTTCTTTTTCCTGTGGCGGGAGCATGCCGCGTTCTGGCCGCGGGGGGGCGGGACGAGTGCTGCGGACGGCGGGGGTGTTGTTGACAGGCCATTGGTCAGGCGGACCGAGGCACGCCCCTGCTGGCATTCAGGGGAGGCGACGACACACCTCTTCGGAGTGGCGGGACAAGCGCCGGTCTTCACCCCAGCTTCGAGTGGCCCGCGCCAGGCCGGGTTTTGGTGCCGAGGGGCCCTCACCCGGGACGTGGAAGGGCCATCCGTGGCACCGGTGAGGGAGGTGGACGACGAGGCAGAGGATAAGGAGGGCACTTTGTTGCCGTGGGCACCGCCGGGTACAGGCGGCGTCGGGCTGCGGGACACACCCCGAGACATGTCCACCGCCGCCCTGCTGGCGGCCACGAGGGTCTGCAGCCTGCTCACCAGCCGGGCCAGCCGGGTCAGCGCGCGGGCGTTGTCCCGGACGCTCTCGGACACGCGCTCCGTGGCGTCCGCGATCCTCTGGCCCAGCCGGCCGGCGTCGGTGGCTCTGCGCTCCGTGGGAACGCCTGCCTGCCGCGCGCTGCCCCACAGCTCGTCCAGGCTCTCCTGCCGGGGGGCCGGCGATGCGGGGGGCGTCGGATCCACCCCACGGTGCTGCATTGGGCTGGGCGGGGCCGAGCGGACCCGGGGGCCGGAGCTCCCGAACCGAACTGAGGAGTAGCGCGCGGGTAGACAGGGAGGGGCTAGGGTCCGGGGCTGGATGGGTGAGGCATGGTGAAGGAGGGACGACAGAGACCCGGCTAACTCCACATTCTCTCCGCCGGCGATGCCGTCCGTCATTTCATCTCCAGTAGGGGAGGTTAGGGAACGGAAAGAAAAAAGAGACACATTATTGACCTGGGAAATGACCGAAAACTCGTGGAGAAAAAAGATAGCGGTAGGATTCTGTTGTTGCATTGTAGCTCAATGTTCACCACTCCTACGGTTCTTACCAATCAGCACGGAGCTGCAGACCGACGGGGCGGGGCGGTAATGGCCTTCTCCTTCCAAGAATGCGCGCGTCCGGCAAAGTCTACAGTTACTCACTGGCTTAAAATTCCGCGATGGACGTGGCTCGGCCAGTGTAGGAGGAGCCACGTCTCCACAGCCCGACTGTGCCACGGCGGAGGCGGGGCTGAACCCCCGTGGCATGGAGGGTGTCGCCCCCTCCACGGGCCCTGAGTCCCCCTCAACCCAGGGGCCCCCCGGACCCCCGGCCGCCCTGCGGATCAGCGCCTGGCAGGTCATCCTCCTCAGGGGGTCCCAGCCACTGCGTACTCCCCCTCCAGAGCTCCTCTTTCCCGGGGAGAGAATGGGCCATACAACATCACCTCCATCTCAGTCAGCGGTGTGTCACGTTTAATTTTGCATGAACGTTTATCCACTCGACTTAAAAAAAAAACTTACGGGGCTTGGCATTTTAACTCTACAAAACCGAAAGGTGTTTTCTTACAGACCTGGCGCCACTGAAACTGACTGGATTTAGATTTGATTTCCAAACGAGATCCAAAAAGACTGTGTCTGATGCGGAAAGAGCTCTCTGTTATATTCGGCTTAGCGAATATAGGAAATGTTGGGGTTAAATCTGATCTAATGGAAATGTTATTTTGTCAGGTCAAATCGGACCTGACAAAACCCATTGTGACTAAGCATAAGCTGACCTGGAAATGTTAATAACCAAAACGCTCTCTACCGCTATCAGTTTGATTGAAATCAACTGTCACACAATGTACATATTACAACCAAACTAACAACATTGTACGAAAGAAACATCTGCCATATGTGACAGCGGATACCAGGAGATGCTGCAGGGGAATAAACAACGCCAATTTTCTAAAAACAAAATGGACCAACAAATGTGCAAGTATTCCTTAAACCATCTTCAGGCACGTCTTAAATCTGACCACGCATGTTCAGACAACATATTCCAAACAGAAGTGTGGGACTCTAGTAGCCCCCAGAGATAGTCCATGACTCACCAGCGGCTGCTTGTTCTTCACCAGACAGACGATCCTCATGGCCTCCTCATCGTCAGGCAGGTCTTCAGGGACGGGAGGAAGCACGGGGTCATATTCCTTCCGGGCCACGGTGTCGTGGGCTGATACCAGAGCCTGTAATAGTGTCCGTTTGTGTGTTCACGCATACATTTCTATCAACATGCAACACACGAACTCGCGTACGGACATAGACACAGACACGAGCATTTGCGCACTAAACAGTAGTGTCCATAAGGAATGTTGATGGGGACGACGTTTTTTGTTTCCACGGATGCGGGTCCAAGCCCTGGTTGTGCCACATATCGTGCTCATAACAACCTGTTGAGGTCATTGGCATGGGAGATTTCTTAGTGCCATCGCAACGGTTTAGTTCAGCAATGCCACATGACCTTGCCGACTAAGAAAAGCCCTCTACACCAGATGACTAAGGAAGGCTCACCGTACCGAAAGAAAAAAACATAAAGAACTGTCCTACAGGTAAGGAAAACACACCAGAATGATGGGTCAGGATGTGTCAGCCACTAACCGTCACAGAAGACTTCCCTAGTGGAACTACAGAGGCTGGAAATGATGAGGTACAGAAACATCTAGTTTCCCGTTAAAGCTGATATCATCCCCTTAAACCTCATAGTCGTAGTTTATTCTCTGAACCAAGGTTCGGGAGTACAGATCCGAAATAACAAAACCCGTATTACTATCCAAATACATGTGGACTGCATTTCACATAAATAACCTACCCAACCCAAAGATCGCTCAGTCACTACCGCATAAGTAACTCACCCAACAGAATTCGATTCAGTAAAGGTCCTTGCTAAACCAGGCGCTCTCACCTTGAAGTGCGGTTCCCTGAGAAGACTGTACAGCTCCTGGGCTTCAGCGGAAGGGCTGGGAAGAGTTCTCATGTCGGCCAGGATCTGGAGGAGGCGTGGAGAGACGGATTGGGACCAAAAGCACTGGACGAAAGGACAGGACTCGGGCACCCCTGTCCGCAGTCCCTGACAGGGGGCAGATCAGTGGTTCCTACCTGTCGGATGAGCGGCGTGGTGTACCGTAGGAAGGGAGCGGGCGGGTCTTTCTTGTGCTGCTGCAGGCATTCGTACACCTGGGTGAGATAGGGGCGGGGCAAACGGGTCACACCTATGTACTGAGCGGGGCGCCAATCGAACAAGCGAATCCCACGGTGCACCCAAAAACATCCATTACTGGTCCCCGGGGGGGGCGATCAACCGCGATTGGATGTTCCGCCGGGACAGGAAGGCTTTGGGACCGCCCCTCTAGATTGAAGGTTCCTACCTTCAACAGTGATTGGAGCCAAGGGGCGTTGAGGAGGCTGTACAGGAGCTCTGCCCCGTTGATGTCCTTGTGGATGGAGTGTTTCACCTCCTCAACCACGTCCGCCAGGATCTGCCTCAGGCCTAGAGGACGACACCAGCATATACATGACCGGAGGCGTACGAGGCCATGGGCTTATCACGGCACAGGAGAGAAGTGCCAAGGCATAAACAGTTTGGTTACCATGGTCACCCAGTCCAGGAGAGGATGTCACTTCTGCTTCTACAGCCTGTCTCATTGTGATTTCCCAACCAAACCTGGTGAGGAAATTAAGACCAATGCGTATTAAATACGCTATCTAATGTAGGCCTGCATTTCTGCCTTGCTGTAAGATGAATGCCATTATATAATCAATCTACTTACACACTCAAGACAACAATAACAACCACATTAATAGGAATGTGGCCTATATAGAGATGGATTAATGTTTTTTTATTTTATTTTTAACGCCTTAACAGCACTAACTACGCTAAGAACTGCCTATTTGCAGTGAGCCGTCACATGTTGAATGCCGAACGTGTCACCGCGGTTACCGCGTTCCTGCGTCACGTTCGCCTCTAAACTACCAATGTAACAAAACAGAACGGTCAACGTAATGTCACATATGTAATGCGCCATGTTTGCGTTAACCACAGTGGATCTCCGTGTTGGGATCGAAAGCATAAACTAATCTTATTTCCTCTAGTCAGAGTTTACTTAATCTTTTCTGGGATCCTGCTGTGTAAGAAAACACCGTTCCTGTGCGCTCACCTGTGTGGTTTATTTTCTTAGTCTCTCGGAAACCCTTCTTCAATTTATTCTATGGTCCTGAGGAAGACGTTTCATCGGTGCAATAGTTTCCCAAAGAGAATTCCCAGGGGATCCGCCGATAATACGTCTGTGCTTTTACCACGCAGCGACCGGGAAGAGAGGAAAGTGTAATCCTCTCTATCCTAGTAATCCCGGGCAAGTGAGCCTTTGCGTCGCTCTACCCAGGACTGACAGAAGCGTGTCCAACCCGCTGCTAGCTATGTCCTAGGCTTCCAAAGCTTCTTAACTCTTTCTGCTTTTAACACACGCCTGAACGTGAACGGTTGGGGCAACGTGTGCGTGCTGAAAGTTACCATGTTCACTACACAGTGCACCACTTTTGACCTGAGCTAGAGCACTGAAGAGAAAAGGACAGAAAAGAAAACAGACATTTGGGACGGAGACATTGTCCACACAGTTGGACTGTCTTATTCTTCGGACGCGGAGCTAAGAGGTAGCCACAAAGTACTGATCGAACACATTTCCCCAATTTGTCTTTTTGAAACATGTTTGGAAGCAACTGCCGTAACAAGGCTAGGTGATTGAATTAATAATTCGAGTGTTGTCCTTCCCATAATCTGATACTCTTAAATAATGTTCAGGGGCCTGGGTCAATTTCTTCTCTGTCACCCTAAAACTAAAATGTCACATTGGATGTTTGATTAAGTTCTGGGTGGGGGGGTTTATATTGGAACCAGAAAAACAGCTCCATCGTATCTTTCTTAAGAAACAAACTTTTCCTCTGCCTCCAAGTTGCTTACACCTGCAAATACGTGACTTGTTGCACGACGGATCTACGACACCCCATATAATAAATACTCAGTCCGCAGGAGATAACGGTCGTTCGTCCTAGACCTCCGAGAGGATCCTAAAGAGTTTAGAGCAAAAGTTGCTCAAATTAGGGCAAAGCTGTGAAGCAGTGTGCCCTCGGACGCGGGACATTTATCTGGCATAAAAAACACCGGGGAATCTGCTTTGATTTATAAAGTAATCTACCTAGAAAGATGCTTTCATGTTGCCGAGAATATATGTTTTACAGATTTAAGATGATCTGTTTGGACAATACAAGGCTTTGGCTTTAAAATATCCATGTATTATTGTGATTCACTGTGCGTCTTGGTGCAGATACGGTATTTTAATTTGACCCAAAGCAACACAGCACGAAAATAATCTCAAGTATTATTCATTTTATGGATTAAAATACGTTTTTAAGGGTTCATAAATGTTTTTGTAAAATCAAGCCTGACATAAAAAAAAACATGTATAATCTTGAATACATAAGTATGCATAGCCTTCTGTGTAGAAAAATCACCGCAACAACAGATTAATCCAATGACAATATGATATCTGGAAGTATAAAAATAGGACAAATCTTAGCGGATTGTCAGCAGCTAGTGATATTTAGGATATAGACCTGTAATCTGACAGAAAACTAAATATCTGATAACACTGTTTGGCTGTTTGGTGTCCCGTACAGTCAAGTTACCAGGTTGAATTAAACTTAATAAAAACTATTTCAGAAGGAGATTTAACCGAGTTTTCTTCTACTTTTTATGTTGTTTTATTGCCCAATGTTTACAAGATACATTATTTACATTTGACAAAATCAGCAGTTCACCTTAGAAAATACATGACAATACACGGAATATTCTATCCTCTGTAACCTGGAAGTACAAGCAGAGGCCTTTGTGACATACTATAGTTCAAACTGTAAACTATATAACGAATGGATCACATGCAGTAGAAATAACCCATCATGCCACATCAAAGGTCACATTGTTCCGGTGAAAATAGATTGAGAAAGTTCTTTGCCAAAGGAATAATGCAAAGAAAAATTTTGATAAATCTAGGAATGAGCGAACCACACAATTGGATACCATAATATTTTAAAATGGCAATAAAGCACTGCACAGTTCAGCAAAGTGAATCAAAAGTTGGAACAACTTTTCTTCTCCAGATGAGTAATACTACCCAAATTGGTTTTAATAAACATGTTGCCTATTTTTCACAGGAAGAATTGCCTTTGTCATACTTCAATGGCACTGAACCACAGACATGTCTTCACAAAAGTAGTCACAACATGACCAGACCACACTGGTTGAACAAAGACAGCTTCCACATGTCAGGGATTGTGCCTTGGTAGGTTGGTTCTTACAAATACTATGGAAGGAATCCTTCAGCGTGACTGGAGAATACCAAACAAATAAATTATTGCTTTCCAGTAAGTCTCCATCTAACATGAGAAACAGCCACCATAAATAAAATGTATAACACAATGTCAATTCTGCTATATTTTATAAATACGCAAAAGGACACAAAAGAACCAAAGTATGACTCACAATAAATATTGTGTGAAAATAATGGTTAAAAACACCCCTAGAAAATACATTTGTAGAAAGGCTTCCAGGTGAGATGGACATCAGCTGATAGCCAGTTACCAGCATTTAATGAGAAACCATATGGCACCACAAAACTTCACATCATCAGTCGTCCGAATGCTACGCTGTATAATCTGTATTTTCCCAAAACTAAAACAACATTGACATGGCAACTGTGTGAACCCGGTACCATGAGTGCGTTCAGCGACTCGACTGGAAACGGTGTTGATCCGAGTGCAGGCCAGCGGAACACAGACCCGACAGCACTGTGACAAGCATGCCAAATCCCATCACCGTTTCTAAGTGCTGTAGTGTGACGGCTGGCCCCTTAGCTGATGGCGAAACCAACCGGTGGGGAAGCTGCCCTCTTCGTACATACGATCAGGGCTGGCTCTATCCTTTTGGGGCCCTAAACAATATTTGATTTGGGGCCCCCCTTCCCTAGCTGTTGGGGCCCTAAACAACTGCTTATGTCATGCATGCCTAAAACCGGCCCTGCATACTGTACGGGAAAGTCGGCATTTGAAAGGTTCCACATTTAGGTTCGTAACGTTGGATGGCAGTATTTTGGTTTATTTTCACAAGGACTTCCAAATTACTTGGATGTAGAAGATGCAGTATTTCCCAACAGTCCACGGTGAGGCTGGCACTCCAATGGCCCCGCCCACATCTCAGTAGGCCACCTCCCACTACATTTAACGGTTTCCTTCATTCAGGATCCGAGGTGTTACAGGCTGAGGTGTTACGAGTCTCGCAACACCTTGGGCTTACTTTGAGATCCACATTAATCACTGTGTGTATGAGCCTGGCGCATTGGTTAGCATTGGGTGGCTTTAAAGTCTGTGTGTGTGTGTGTGTGTGAGGAGTCCTGCTACCGGGGAGCAGATGGACAGTAAGCAGCAGTTGTCACCGTGACAACCCTGACACATCACTCCAAAGCTCTTCAATCCCTGCCGTCTGATTGGCTGGCTGACTGACTGGCTAGCACTAGAGTGAAGGGTACAGAACTGCCCACAATTAGATCTTTATGTGATCTTCTCATGCTGGATCTGATAGTAACAAGCCTGGGAAACAGAGGAAAAGAACATGCATTATACACACACACCCACAACTACAGACGTTTTGCCCTTTAAAAACAAAGTGTGTGTGTGTGTGTGTGTGGATGCTGTAAAAACAAGGCAACCACCTAGAAAAGCCATCTGTGCCGCCCATTTTAAAGTCTGCATTCTGCCCTCGAGTCAAAATGATTGCCTACCCCGTTAAATATTAACATCACTTGTATTTGAAAAGGTTACATGTTTATCATGTGTGGTTGCATTTGGGTAATATATGTAGACTGTATATATATAGAGTCTGCCGTGGTTTTTGTACCTTGAGGGTGGTGAACATGATGCCGTGCTCTCCATGCTGTACACAGGGGTCCATCAGGTCCTCTATCAGACTCACCTCTGACCCCAGGTTCCTGATCCTAAAGAAAAGAACACACACATATATGGTTCTGTATTTTATTAGAGGTCCGTAGGCTCTTTTTAAGGCTTGGAGTAAAAACATGGACTTCTGCGCATCTCTGAGGAACATAGAGGTGTGTGTGTGTGTGTGTTTCCCGCAGCTCACCGCGCACGCAGCACTACATAGAGAAAGACAGGAAACAGGTCGTCCATTGACCACAGGAAGTTGTCCTTCAGGGATGACATCACTTCCTTTGTGATTTCCTCGAAGGTCAGCTGGATGACCTGTAGCTTGTCAGACGGGGTGAACGTGGTGCTGGAAACAAACGAATGCGCCGTGTCAATAGACAGCCTGCCGCGAACACCGATGAACCCTAAGTGTCAAGCCAATTCATTCACTCGCTCATTTCTTTTCCTTTAATCACTGATGACGACTAGACACAGGCTGCTGCTCTGGGTGAGGCCTACCTGATCTGCTGCAAGGTCTCTGTTGCAGACGCAAAACACGCATCTTTGGTGCTGGATAAGACCTAGAGAAGTGGACAGATCAACCACGTGTTCTCACAAGTACCAGGTGGGTTGGTGTGTTTAACCCACAGAAGGAGAGTGTGCTGCGGGTTCATACCTCGATCGTCTTGCCCAGGACCGGTACTGAAACAGGCCAATACTTCCTGAAAGCATAGAGACAAACTGTTACGTACCACTCCATATAACCACGTCACGTCTTTAGTTACAGCTTCTTTTTAAAACGGGTAACCGTGTTTACTGAGGAGCAGAGCAGTGAGCCAGATTTGAACCCATGCTGCAGTAGTACATGCGCATCGGACTCCACCGCCGGACCACCCTACGAGGCAGGACACAAACTGGTTTCTGCCCGTTCTCTGGAGGAACACCACGGAGGTGGGAAACCGGCGCGGAGACGGACAGCGACACAACTCACTGCTGCACTCCCAGGAAGGTGAGCAAGGCCGTGTCGGGCTGCTTGTTGAGGCGCAGGACGCAGTCCCAGTACACGTCGTCCTCCCTCTCCTTCTCCAGGGCGTACAGGGTGAACAGAGGAGGGTAGAGACGGGGAAGCAGCACAGGCAGGAGCAGAGCCGAACTACTCACCACAAGCCTGGGGGGAACACACACACACACACACAATTCAGATGCCGTCTTATTTTTCCACAGAAAATAAAGTCATTATAAAATGATATTGTTTTGGACATAATCCTGTCCTAGCTAGCTCCCATCTGACCATCCTCATACAACAGATCCACCCTGTAATTGCAGTTGTGGTCCACAAGAAGAACGTAGCTTTGTTTCCATCCACCAACCCAACGTGGTTTACGCGCTAGTTAGTTAGTATGTTTAAGTTGGCATCAAAACTATATGCACATTTCACTAGCCAAGGCGCATTTCCATCCAAATTGAATCAAAAAATATTCCAATTCTGACATCATTTACCGCTAATGCACTTTGTCACATGCGTTTTGTATTGACAAGCATGATTCAGAAAAATAATAGCGAAACGTTGAGTGTTTCAATCGACATCCGACCAAATCATAAAACATGACTGCAACTTCTACAAGACATTAGTAATTGGTAAAACTCCTTTCCACTGGTTGCTGTTTTAATAAACGTCTGTCTTCAAAATGTTTTATTTGACAGGACTTTAATCTTGATGAAACCAGAATGACGGGTTCTGCTGAAGAACCACTATGCAGGTTATTTGCCGACCAGGCAGCGTGGACTTCCAACAGTTGTACCCAGGTTTGGGGGACTCTAGCTGGGCGTCTGTGGATTCCTTATAGGCCCGGGAGTTAGTGGATGGTTCGGGGATCGCTCCGCCCTCCTCAGGCAGATCTGGGAACAGGAACCTGAGACAAGGCGAATGGTAAACATTACACGAAGTGGATGAGAGTTACACGGATTAGAAACAGACGGAAGCTTCCGCATGCCGGCCGCGCGGGGGGGGGGGGGGGGGTGTAGAACCGAACACGACAATGTGTATCGGACATGTCGGCAAACACCTGACGATCTGGAAGATGCGGACCAGGTAGGACATGATCTCGTTGACGGCCTGCTGCAGGAGGCGCCGGTTGGCCCCCACGCCCACGTAGGTCATCCTGTAGACGGCCACCAGGCTCTCCAGCAGCCTGCCCAGGGGGTGTAAGGGGGTGTCGCAGGCCTGGAGAAGGGGGGGGGGGGTGTTAGAGGTACTGGGGCTCGTCAAAAGTTACCCACCAGGAAATTCACTAACGAACAGGATCAAATGAACAGACGGGAGTGAATATAAATGATTCATTATTGACTGGTGTCACTCCGTCGTTTTTTCTCTCAACGGACGGTAGATC
Organism: Novumbra hubbsi; assembly: GCA_016801125.1. Lineage (NCBI taxonomy): Eukaryota > Metazoa > Chordata > Actinopteri > Esociformes > Umbridae > Novumbra > Novumbra hubbsi. The sequence goes on along the minus strand of JACXGK010004021.1, from coordinate 3,232 downwards.
GCACGACGCCACTGAAAAAGACAAGGGCTCTTATTTCTATAGGACGTCAAACGGTTCTGGGTTACAGAGAGAGTAACGTTGGTTCCCGGGAGGGGGTATTACGAGGGCTACGAGTCACATGGGGTCACAGGTTCACCTTGACGAGGTACTGCCGGATGGTGTGGTACTTCTCCATGGAGAACGGGCCTCCGTGCTGTGGGATGTACTCCAGACTCTCCAGGGTCCTGCTGTGGCTCCGACTCAGGATCAGATCAGAGCTGCAACGACCACTCAGATTACCACCCAACGACCACTCAGATTACCACCCAAGGACCACTCAGATTACCACCCAACGACCACTCAGATTACCACCCAAGGACCACTCAGATTACCACCCGACGACCACTCAGATTACCACCCGACGACCACTAAGATTACCACCCCGACGACCACTCAGATTACCACCCCGACGACCACTCAGATTACCACCCTGACGACCACTCAGATTACCACCCCGACGACCACTCAGATTACCACCCCGACGACCACTCAGATTACCACCCCGACGACCACTCAGATTACCACCCAACGACCACACCACTCAGATTACCACCCCGACGACCACTCAGATTACCACCCCGACGACCACTCAGATTACCACCCAACGACCACACCACTCAGATTACCACCCGGTGGGTTTGACGTTCATGTTACGTTGGCAGTTGGACGAAAAGTGGTGCTGGTCTTAAGAGTGGGCTGCAACAAAAAAAACGAAGCCCCTCGTATAACATACGGCCCAGCCGTGCGTGTTGGCTGGACGTGTGTGTTGGCTGGACGTGTATGTTGGCTGGACGTGTGTGTTGGCTGGACGTGTGTGTTGGCTGGACGTGTGTGTTGGCTGGACGTGTGTGTTGGCTGGACGTGTGTGTTGGCTGGACGTGTGTGTTGGCTGGACGTGTTTGTTGGCTGGACGTGTGTGTTGGCTGGACGTGTGTGTTGGCTGGACGTGTGTGTTGGCTGGACGTGTTTGTTGGCTGGACATGTGTGTTGGCTGGAGGCCTCGATATCTGGGTCACGGTTGTTCACTTCACAGAACAGAGAATGAGCTACATTAGAAAGCGATCAAAGTCTCCCACAACCGTTTCTATTTCTTATAGTTGCCTATAAATATGCACATTCATCCGTGCTCCTGCCTGCCTGGTAAAAGAAACACTACGTTTATTGGGAGGTGTTCTCCACCTGTCTCTGTGGGGTCTCCTGCTGGTCGTCAGGGCAACAGCAATATTCTCCCAGGCCAGCTGGTTCTCCCCCTGGCCAGCAGCCTCACAACCCAGACTCCTCCAACACTCCTCGAACACCGCCTTCCACTTCTCCTCCGGACGCACCGCCAGGACGCCCAGCGTACTGTAGAAGGAGGGAGAGAGGAGGACACCCGTGGTTCAACACACGCCTCCTCGACACGCTCTCAAGGCAGAGGAGGAAAACACACTTACACAGCGCGGCACCTCCCTCGGTCCGTCTCGTAGACGCTGGGCTTGAAGTAGGAGCCGCTGACCTTCAGGCCGGAGCCCCACTCCCCATTGAAGGAGCCCTCGAAGTAGTCCCCGTTAGCCATGGTCAGCACGCCCTGGGGGGTGGGGAGTTGGGGAGTCCGGTCAACAGGTCTGTGTCTCCACAAGTGTCTGTAGAATACGTGGCTAGTGTGTGTGTTGTGCGAGTGACTGAGAGAAAAGTAGGATGTGTGTATAGGAATGCTTGTGTGTGTGTGTACGTCCCTCCTCCGTCACCTTCCCGCTGAGGGTCCAGTCCTCGGAGAACTCCCCCTGGTAGGCGGTGTTGTCTTCAGAGAGCAGGACGCCGGTCCCCTGCATCCGGTTGCTGCCGAAGGTCCCCTCGTAGTACAGGCCGAACTGGGTCACGACCACGCCCAGGCCCTGGCGCTGGTCCTCCAGCCACATGCCCATGTACTTCTCCCCCCTGGGGGGAGACCGACCGGCCAACGCGGTCACTCGTTGTATTCGTGTATTCACGTTTGCTACGGTTCACCCGGGGGGAAAGAACTGATTCCAGATCAGTCGATTCCAGATCGGGCCCTTCGTTAAAGGAAACCCCCGTACCTGGTGATGTCATCGAAAACGCCGTAGCCCGCCTTCTTGTCGTGCACCCATTGGCCGATGAAGACGCTGGGGGAGGAGGAGTTTAGCGTGCCACTGCGCAGCATACCGTGACCGTGACGCATGTTGTCCTGGAAGAAACCCTCATACAGCTCACCTGAGGCATACCTGCACAGACAGCACTCACGCGGTCAGGTTCCACAGCGGTCACGCGGTAAGGTTCCACAGCGGTCACGCAGTCAGGTTCCACAGGTAAGATAAACTCCTCAAAAACCCAAATGGACTCACTTGAACGTCCCGAGGCCATGCATCTTGCCCTCTTTCCAGTGGCCTTGATAGTGGTCGTTCTTGTTCAGTGTCTTGTTGGGAATTATGTATTCTCCAAAACTGCGGATACAAAATGGAAAGACTGATAAAGAAATACGTCCTTGACCTCTGAACTGATCCGTGGTTGAATTGAGGAACAGCGACGAACCCATCCTCTAGGCCATTCTTGAAGGTCCCTGTGTACATTCTCCCATCAGGCCACTTCACCACACCCCTGGACACAATAACACAGCCGGTCAGTCCTCCCAGTAAACCTTTACCATGGAACCAGCACGGGCCAGGTCCCGTAGCCCTCCCTCCCCAGCCAGACCCACCTGCCGTTGGGCTTGCCAGCCAGCCAGCGCCCCTCGTATGTGGCCTCCTTCAAACGGCCGTCCTTGTAAAAGGTGTAGGAGGCCGTCCGAGAGACGGGGGGCTCCGCCCTCTTCCCCGCCCCTGAGCCTGTGGGTCCCGCCTCTAGTTCCGAGCCAATAATAGCCTGTTCCACCGCCTGGTTGACGAAGCGCAGCCACTTAGCCTGGAAGACAGACCAGGCGTTTCACCAGAGGCATAGACACAGACAGACACGTCTGTAATGTCCAACACCACGCCCCCCGGAGACTCGGCATATGCAGCGGTACTGCCCGCGTGGTCGACGGCCTGAGACCTACCTTCTCCGCGGGAGAACAGGCCAGCAGGGTGAAGGTCTCCTCAGGTGAGGTCACCTTCAGTCCATACCTGCATGTGACACGGCACATGAATACACAAGACTCAAGACAGATCCGTCGCACGTTGAATGGGCGGCTGACAGGGGGGGGGGGGGATACTCACAG
>JACXGK010004020.1:15145-33379 GCA_016801125.1 Novumbra hubbsi | reverse complement strand
ACCAGAGCTGCTCTCCGGAGGTGGATTGTTATGCAGATTTGGGCCCAGGCTTTAGACCTGATAAGGGGGCCTCTCATTTCAGAGACCTTTGTTTTCTATATAGAGATGAGCTAGGGTTAGGAGACTTAGAGTGAGACAGGAGGTGACAGGCAGACAGGCAGAGACAGAATGAGACATAGAGACAGAGAGACAGAGACAGGAGAAAATAGACAGACAGGCAGCGACAGAAGACAGACAGGCAGAGACCGGAGGAGAGGGAGAGACATTGAGGGCCTGCTTAGGGTAGGGTAAGTGTGGAGGGTTTTTAGGGTTATTTAGGTAAAGATGTGTTTGTGTGAACAGCAGTCATGTTCTAATCTACTACTGCAGGAACCAGTTTAATTTGCTGACAGATCCTGATCGGTTTGTTGGTCCTCTGGAATCCTAGTTTCTCTCTCTGTATCTCTCCATCCGCCTGTCTTTCTGTCCATCTTGTTCCATTTCTCCACCACTCAGACTCTCTCAGTCAGGATACATTTCTTGACGCCACAAAGGTTTTGTTCTTTTCAAAGGGCCTGTCAGAGCAGTGATCTAGAGTCTCATTTGCTATTATTATTATTGCATAAACACACCAGTTATGTCACGTTCACTGAACTTCCCTTGTGTTCATAACTAGGGCTAATTCCCCATTGCTTAAATAATGTGTTGCCATGGATCAGATGACCGGTATTGCACTATATACTTGTACTATAATAATTAGTAGATCACTATATACATATACTATAATAATTAGTAGAGCACTATATACACATACAAGAATAATTAGTAGAGCACTATATACACATACTAGAATAATTAGTAGAGCACTACATGCATATACTAGAATTATTAGTTGAGCACTATATACATATACTAGAATAATTAGTAGAGCACCATATACATATACTAGAATAATTAGTAAAGCACTACATACATATACTATAATGATGTGTAGAGCACTACATACATATATTATAATGACGATTAGAGCACTACATGCTTATGCTGTTCAATAGAAATGTAATAATAATATAATAAAACATATATTTGTATTCAGCATGGGTGTTGTTCCTGGCCTGAGACATTCACTCTGTACTCTTTAGGGCAGGCCTGATATTATAGTAGAATTGGCACTAAGGTTAAGTATTGTTTTATGGATTCTTGCTAAGTAATTGGAATATACAGAACAGTGGTCTAAGATGGTACCCTATATGAAAATCAGATGTTTACCTGCAGTAAATGTTAGCTGTCAGTATTGTCAATGACCTTCTCCAGAAGTGGTAAAATGTACTAGTTGGCTGTAGTAGCAGTGTTGGTACTAGTATTGGGGGTTGTAGTAGTAGAAGTAGAGGCAAATAGCAGTAGTAGCAGTGATAGTAGTAGGAGTTGTACTTTTGTAGCTTGCTCTTTGGGGTTTCATGCTAGGTGTTTAGTAAAAGCACTTTGTGACAACTGCTGATGTAATAAGGGCTTTATAATGAAAGTTGATTGATTGATAGTAGCAGAGGTGGTGCCAGCAGTGTCAGTGGTGTTACTGTTAGGAGTAATAATAGCACATAGAACAACAGTTGGTAGTATTAACAGTATTATTAGTAGTAGTAGTGGTAACTGTAGTAGTGTTAATCGATGTAATAGAAGTATCAACAGCAATCAGTAGTTGTTGAGGCAGTAGTAGTCATGGTATAGTAGAGGATAGCAGACATAGTGGTGGAGGTAGTAGAATCAACTGTAACTGCAGTCACTAGTCAGTATTGATGGTCGTGTTGTTGCTGAACAAGGCCAGCCTTGTGATTGGGCTACACAGGCCCCTCCCCCTGGTTTCCTCTGGTGTTCCTCAGATTCCTCATTATATCGTTTTATGCACCACGTTCTCCCCCGACTCTTGTAAAACGGCAGGCTGGTGGTGTTGTCTGGGGCCAGGGTGTGAGGGGGAGTGGCTGGGGACAGGAGCCACGGGGGGGCTGGTGTAGGTAATGTTCAGCAATGTTCTTCTATGGTTTCCATGGAAGGTCCAAGGGGGAGGCTGGGGCAGTAAAAGTTTGATTTTTTATTTTATTTTATTTTATGATCGGGGTTGCTTTTTTACAGCCGGGGTCTACAGCTGGTGGTCTCTGGCCGGCCAAGGTGACTGGATCCTAATAAAGGCCTGGCCAAGGTGACTGGATCCTAATAAAGGCCTGTCCAAGGTGACTGGATCCTAATAAAGGCCTGTCCAAGGTGACTGGATCCTGATAAAGGCCTGGCCAAGAGAGGTGGTGCCTCTAGCCCAGCCCTGAGACTGGCTTTATAGGCCGGCTTACGAGCCGGCTTCGCTATTAAACCCAGCAGAACTCAGGAATTTAGGGCCGGGAAACAGAAGAAAAATGGGGGTTTGTGTGTTGGAGTTTGGAGGACTGGGGGTGTGTTTTAAAGGAGAATGACACCATTTTACAACTTAATGTTAGACGTTTCTTCATCTGGAGAGTAGTCAATGGGGCGAGAAAAGTGTAATCCATTGTTCCGTCTCTAAACAATTAAAATCTTTAACTAACTTCAGACACCGTTAGCTAGAAATCTCTAGAAGTATGGGGGCATATAAAAAATAATAGTAACCTAGTCGCATAAAAGCAAATCCATAGTTTCTTTGATGTTAATTAAATGTGATTTGGCGATGAAACAGTAAGCTTGCACATCCCCCTTAGTTCAACTTATTCTTAAAATAGAGTTAGTTGTAATTCTAAATAGCTTATTAAAGCCTGTTATTATAGCCTGACATTAATACATCCAGTTAAAACCAACTTTGATGTTCTCTTTTAAATGTGAAGCAGCAACGTATTGTTGTAATGGAAGAGTTCAGCAGGTGGTGTGTTTGTTGAGAGTACCAGTATTATTTGCAAGCATGTGTGTGTGTTACTCACATCTGTGTATGTGTGTGTGTGTGTGTGTGTTACTCACATCTGTGTATGTGTGTGTGTGTGTGTTACTCACATCTGTGTAAGTGAGTGTGTGGCTCATGTCAGCTTGGGAAATTGTTGAATCCGTATGTTGCGAAGTTTGTTACCTAAAAGGACATATTCAGAACATAGGGATTTGTAATGCACTGCAGACGTGGTGTGAGTCACGGTACTGTGATGTCAGTGGTCGGGCTCTGAGTGTGTGTCCCTGGGTTGGAACAGGACTGGCAGGACACTGACAGTGGGAGACGCCACCTGATTATACATTTCGGGGGGGTCTTCTTCCCACCTCTAAGCCACCTTGTGAGGTACTTTGAAGGTCTCCCGGAGAGAACAGAGGAGGCTCTCATTGAGTCCGTCAGAAGAGCAATGAGGAATCCCTGGCTGGAGCCAGTTCTTATCAGAGACCGAGATCTGTCCATCTAATCAATCACACCACCACTTATCTACACGCTGTAAAACTGTCACTGAGAGCCCCCACTCCACCATCTCTAAACACACACACACACACGCTTATCTCCAATCTGTAACCCGAGGACTCGGCTCAGTGCAGCCTCCTAGGGGAAACTATGGGCCGGTGAATCGGTGACACAGGACAGACGTCATGTTTTCCCTCGTTGTCTGTCTGACCGGCTGTCAGCCAACTCTCTCCCTGTCAAAGAAATTTGTTGTGATAAATGTGATTCACCCAATCAAACCCCTGTCCACCTCTGTCTGCAGCTGTGGAGACCCAGAGCACGAGTTCTGAAGAGATGGTCCCGAGTTCTCCATCTCCGCCTCCCCCGCCACGCGTCTACAAACCCTGCTTCGTGTGCCAGGACAAGTCGTCGGGGTACCACTATGGGGTCAGCTCCTGTGAGGGATGCAAGGTGAGGAGGCCCCTGCGTTGTCATCATCATCATCATCATCATCATCATAGCCACAAAACACCCAAACGACTCTTGAGCTCACCATCCCAATGCAAACCAAACATGCACAAAGGGCTTTACGCGAAGCGCTCAAACCCATCGAGTTTCCACGGTAAAGAAGCATCTAGACAAATCTAGACGAACTGTGGAAAGAACAGATCACAGCGTATTGCGACGCGTTATGGAAAGTAGCCCCAGATAAGAACTACATTACGAAGCGTCAGTGGTGAACCACGGTTCAAAATAACGAACGTCCCTTAAACATTAAGCGCCTGAAGATAACGCGAGAGGCGCGCCAACCATTACCAGTCACCTTCTCCGTCTGGGGCGCCTTTCATCGGCTTACGTGTTTCTTATCTCTCGCTTTCCATCGACGTCTCCAGGGCTTTTTCCGACGCAGCATCCAGAAGAACATGGTGTACACCTGCCACAGAGACAAGAACTGCCAGATCAACAAGGTCACCAGGAACCGATGCCAGTACTGCCGGCTGCAGAAGTGCTTTGAGGTCGGCATGTCCAAGGAAGGTGAGAGACGTCAGGCGGTGAGGGGCACAGCTGGGGGCCCACACATCACACCGTTGAGACAACACACTCAGCGGGGCCTTTGGTTATTAGCAGTGGCCAGTGTTTGAGCTGCTTCACTTTAGAGGAAGTAAGGTACTGTAGGAAACATTCTGGAACCAATACCAATGGCTCTATTTTTCATGCTTGCATATGTACGTCTGTGTGTATGTGTGTGTGTGTGTGTGTGTGTGTACGTGAGTACATGGGTGTGTATGTTGTTGTATGTGTGAGTGAGTGACTGAGTGGCAGACAGGCCTGTCCGTGGAGACTGGTGTAATGTTCCTGTGAGATGTGTGTTAGGCTGGATCACATTGTGCCTCAGCTATTACTGGATATCCTGAGAGGAAGGAAAGATTGGGAGGAGAAAGGGAGGGAGGGAGAGAGAATGAGGGAGGGAGAAAGAGGGGAAGGGGAGATTGAGGAGACTAGAGAGGGGAGGGAGAGAGGGAGGGAGGCGGGGAGGGAGGCTGGCCCCTTTATATTAGTCCAGGCAATGAGAGGTGGATGAGGAGGTGAGTGCATGGAGAGATAAGGCCACGGTCCTATACTCCTCTAACACTCCTCCTCCCTCCTCTCACGCTCCTCCTCCCTCCTCTCACACTCCTTCTCCCTCCTCTCACACTCCTCCTCCATCCGCCTAGCGGTGCGCAACGACAGGAACAAGAAGAAGAAGGACATCAAGGAGGAGTTGGTGCTGCCGGAGAGCTACGAGCTGAGCGGTGAACTGGAGGAGCTGGTCAACAAAGTCAGCAAAGCTCACCAAGACACTTTCCCCTCACTGCTTCAACTGGGCAAATATCACACCGTACGTCTCACACACACCCACACACACATACACACGCACGCACGTCTCTGCCTGAACATGCTGATCCCGTCCCATGTCGGAAGGCTGGCCGAGGGCAGACCGAATGTATTGAATAGCCAAGGGCGCCCCTTCCTCCCGCGGTGAGTTATTGGGTCGACGCCCATTCTACCGATCAGCGCGGACTTAGTGACACGCTGCGACATGAACAGCGATCCGGGACGACTCCTCGGCCCAGCCGACGTCTGTTGAGAACCCCCTGTGTAGTCCGCCACGTTGACCCGTGTTGTGTCCTCCAGAACTCCAGTGCGGACCATCGTGTGCAGCTGGACCTGGGCCTGTGGGATAAGTTCAGTGAGCTCTCCACCAAGTGCATCATCAAGATCGTGGAGTTCGCCAAGCGCCTCCCGGGCTTTACCACCCTCACCATAGCTGACCAGATCACCCTCCTCAAATCAGCCTGTCTGGACATCCTGGTACTTTGCCGCTTTGGCCTTTCCTCGTCAACCCCTTTGTGTCATCAGGACTAATGTATAGTGAACTTCACCTCTCGCACTGTCGGTAGACCGTCCTAGATCTCTAGTTCTTGAATACTGCACGTGTATATTTCATGATAAGGGGACACCGCCTCTTGGTGGATAGAGGGGGTATTGCAAGAGTAAACCTGCAGATAAGCTCTTGTCGTAGGGTGTCAAATTGGAATTGGTTTATTTGTTTGGAACCTCAGCCAAAGAAGCAGCCACTCTTTCAGGTGTCCACAGTAAACTAAGAGCTCAGAGAACACTGATACATTGACAAACCAGAACAGTCCCGAAAAGCACAACTAGTTTGTGTTATCACTTTAGATTTGTATGATGAAGTACATGGCTTACATGTACATACATAATAAATTAATGTAATGTATTGTTTCCTCTCCATCTTTCTATTTCTTTTCCTGTATCTCTCACCCTTTCTCTCTCCGTCTCTCCCCCGTCTCTCTCTCTCCTAGATGTTGAGAATCTGTACGCGCTACACCCCAGAGCAAGACACCATGACATTCTCAGACGGGTTAACCCTGAACCGAACCCAGATGCACAACGCAGGCTTTGGCCCGTTAACAGACCTGGTGTTTGCCTTTGCCGGCCAGCTGTTGCCTCTGGAGATGGATGACACAGAGACAGGCCTCCTTAGCGCCATCTCCCTAATCTCTGGAGGTACTGCAGCCTGGGGAAATTACGTGTGACTGACGGTCACTAATGCTACAAGTCTTTTAGGCATTTGACCTCAGTCAGTTACAGTAACACTAGAATAGTAGTGTTGGGATGGTTTGGATCCCTTTACTTTATACTTCATTAACCTGTTCTTGTTGATTTTTCAACAACCTAAAAAGTCATTAATATTTAGTGACCTCTGCCCTGTTCTGGTGAGATATCTATTGTGTCCTGTTAGTCATGTATGGAATGTGACGCCGTCCTCAGACCGCATGGATCTAGAAGAGCCCCAGAAGGTGGACAAGCTGCAGGAGCCCCTCCTTGAGGCCCTGAAGATCTACGCCCGTCGTAGACGCCCCAATAAACCACACATGTTCCCCCGCATGCTCATGAAGATCACTGACCTCAGAGGAATCAGCACCAAAGGTCAGTAGTACTAACAAGTACCCTAGAATACAGTACAGAACCTTAGAACACTGTGGGTCATTATGACGGGTACCCTAGAATACAGTACAGAACCTTAGAACACTGTGGGTCATTATGACGGGTACCCTAGAATACAACAAGCACCTTAGAACACTGTGGGTCATTATGACGAGTAACCTATAATACAACGAGCACCTTAGAACACTGTGGGTCATTATGACGAGTACCCTAGAATACAACAAGCACCTTAGAACACTGTGGGTCATTATGACCAGTACCCTAGAATACAACAAGCACCTTAGAACACTGTGGGTCATTATGACGAGTACCCTAGAATACAACAAGCACAACATATCAGATGGTGCTTCGACGTAACAGCTTTACTATAACAGTGTCAGAATGAACTAAAGCTGGCTGTTGACATTGCAGAAATGCTTCGGACACGTTAACATTCATGAGTTTGGTGTGTGTGTGTTTGCAGGGGCAGAGAGAGCCATCACCTTGAAGATGGAGATTCCGGGCCCCATGCCCCCTCTGATCAGGGAGATGTTAGAGAACCCAGAGGCCTTTGAGGACCAGGCTGAGAGTGGTGAAGAGAGTTCCCCGCCCCCTGTGCATCCACCCCCACCTCCAGCCTCCACCAAGCCCCCGTCCACCATGAAGACGGAGGCCGAAGAGGAGGAAAGCTGGGGGACGGAGAACGGTAGCGAGCCTTCCCCCGAGGAGGAGGATGACGACGACGATGATGACGGGGGGGAGGAAGATCGGGACAGGGGGGAGGACAGTGAATGTGAATCCTGGGCTCCGGAGGGGGGCTGTGACGAAGCCCGGAAGAGCCACGTTGGCAGGGCACAGTGAGAAGAGCAGGAGATAACACACACACACACATCCTACCCCTAAGATTGCAGGCCCTTCTCAATCCCTTGTGATCTCCATACTGTACAGCTTTCTCTCCAAGCAGGACAGGCGACATGCAGACACTATTTTAAAATGGGATACAGGGACAACTTCATTCTATTGCCCGCAGATGCCGTGAACACAAAAACAACAGACTCTTTTTGACACAACCAATCCAGCGTTTGTTTTGTTTTCTTATTGTTTTTGTCTACATAGAGGAATGGGCAAAAACAGACAGCCACAAACGGTTGAGAATTCCCAACGGATGCAAAGCAAAGCACACAAAGCCAAAATGAATATGCTAATAGATTTGTTTTGCGTGCTTTATTTTTAAGATTATTTTCATTTCTTGTTTTCTTTTTAATTACTTTTTTCTTTCATTTCATGAATAAGGCCACATATCTATTCACCGCTATATTTTTTGGTCTCTGTTTGTTATCCTGGTTTTGTAAAGGGTTTTTTTCATGTTTTTGTTTGAGAAGTTCCCCGGAGACCCAGGAGGGGGTTAATTGGCAGATTTCTAAATTGATCTACTTGTCAGCGGTGTGGCTGGGTTCTATGGACACTTGCTTGCCCTGGATTTGAATGATACTCAACTCAGTAATGTTGTTTTACAGTGACTGCAGTTGTGGATTGTGTTGTTATCAGGTGACAGGCATTAATCTATGTGCTTTCTTTCAACGCAACAAACTATGCTTTGGATTGGATAATGTATTTTTGTGCCAAAGTTAACAGCTCATTGTTGTAAACAGTTTCAACGCTGTCAGGGAACACACATACCAACCAGTGCCCACACACACACACGGAATAACTAGAAACACACACACACACACCTCAGACACACGCACCAACTGAGCTTGTATTAGTCAGAGATTCGCTCCTGGCAGAATCTGTGGCTCTTTCACATCTTGTCCCAAACCAGGCAACGCTAGTGTAGCAAATTACCATACCACACTCCGTTCCAATGTTGAAAGTTACATTGCTGCCAATCTCCTCTTAAAAGCAATAATATGACAGAAGAAGCACAATTTGATTACGTACACAAGCAGACACACACAAAAAAACACCCAGTTGTCTATATGAATTCAAAAGCCCAATTTAAATGTGATCCAAACGTTACAAAGGTTGTTTTGTACAAAAGGCTCTCAACATTACAAACAGCTCCTTCTCCCCACAACAGGGCTGCTTTGGGCCACATGGCCCAGTACCTCGCTAGCCTCTCTGTCCCACACGGGCCTGCAATCTGAAGGCCACAAACAGCCAGCCTGTGGCAGTGGAATAGGTTCCCAAACACCAGCAATGCAAGCATGAAGCCACCGCCCGGGCCTCTGAGGCGCCAAACACAGGGCTGGTATTTCAGTTCCTTGTCAGCCAACACACACACACACACACTCAAACACACACACACTCAAACACACACACACACACAAGCAAGTGGAAACCAGGAACTGTTATGCATGGAGACGTGGAGACAGACATCTCAGGGCGTATGTAAGGACCAAAGCCTAGGGACCCACACGCAACCCACAGGCAATGTTTATGTGCGTGTGCTTTGGACCGGGTCCGTTTTACTTGTGACATTTTATCAGGTCTGTGGGCTGTACATGGGGAGGGGGGGGTCTGGATGCCAGTCCCCCCACACGTTGTCATGCCGACCCAAACCAAATTGTGCCGCATCAGAGGACTTCACACCGCGCCTTGGATCCGCTCACCCGTCTCTCCGACCAGAATCGTCCCGGAGCGTTGCCACGGCTGGCATCCCAGCAACCCACCGCCTTTTCATCCAAAGGCCATGTTTGGCGCAGTGTCTTTTGTAATGTGTTATCTACCCGTCGCTCCCTCTTTGGCTTCTTCAAAGAAGGGTTATTGTGTGTATTCATTTCTTCTCAATTGTCTTAGTTGCCAAAATGTGTCAGTTGGTATATAAGCAGCTGGTCATAACGCAGTGGGCTGGCTACGCCAGTACAGAGGATGTAAAGCCGGATGTGCTACGGGTCCAGGACAGAGGATGTGCAGCAGGATGTGCTACGGGTCCAGTACAGAGGATGTGAAGCAGGATGTGCTACAGGTCCAGTACAGAGGATGTGAAGCAGGATGTGCTACGGGTCCAGTACAGAGGATGTGAAGCAGGATGTGCTACGGGTCCAGTACAGAGGATGTGAAGCAGGATGTGCTACAGGTCCAGTACAGAGGATGTGAAGCAGGATGTGCTACGGGTCCAGTACAGAGGATGTGAAGCAGGATGTGCTACGGGTCCAGTACAGAGGATGTGAAGCTGGATGTGCTACGTGTCCGGTAAAGAGGATGTGAAGCAGGATGTGGCCCAGCAGTAGAGAAGGTTGCAGTACTTACTGAATGTGGACCTCCTGAACCGACTCAAGTGGGATTGCTTTAACACACCTCCTCTGTCGCTGGAAGAATGTTCTTTGTACATGACCGAAGCGGCAAGGTATGGTGACCTCATCGATGACCTCATCACCACCTGTCCTCCCTGCCAGGCCTTGACGATGCAAATGCAACGTTGAGATAATGTTACACAACATTGCGTCAACGTTGTCCAGAGGGCAATGTTGTTTCCTGTAAACCACAGCCTCTGTATTGTCCAATCTTCTGTTCATACAACGATAAAGCCATGTTAACAGTAAGACAATAAATGACTTTTGTGAGATTAACAGATTGTCTTTTGGTTCACTGACTTCATCTGACATTGGAGCCATTTTTAACAATTGGTAGTTTCCTTTTACCTTGAAAGGAATCATTTTTAATCTTAAAACACTTTTTGTGATGTCGTTATGTTGTAACAGTACTTATTGAAACAGGCTTCAACTAGTCTTAAACGGTCTTAAACAGTACTTAAAATTATTGGTTATTACCAGCCCAGAGCAAAAGGTGTGTCACAAGAACTGCATCAGACCTGCAATGACGTGATCCACCCATTCAGTGCCAATACCTAGAGGGCTCAACAGAGGGCGCTGTTGCACCATACAACAAAGACCAGCCTGCTAGCAGTAGTCTCAACAGACCCTGTGGAACAGAGCAGCCACTTTAACAAGCCATTAGGTGCGTCCACAAGTGTTGCACTTCTCCCTATAGGGTGCACTAATATTGTCCACCTCTGGTCCAAAGTAGTGGGGTATTGTATAGGCAATAGGGGGTGGTTTGAGGGGCACCCATTGAAAGCCCTGGGTCCCAAAGGGTCTAATAAATCACCTCATTCCAGGAAGAACAAGGACATCCGATATGGGTGTGGCAGTTTATTTCTGTGGACTCTGTACTTGGACCACAGGCGAGCTTAGGTAGCCCTCAAGTCAGCAGAACTATTCTGAAGAAATTTAATAATATCCTAAAAGATAGAGCCACAATTTAACGTATGACTTTTTCCAGCGCTGTTCGAAGTGCCGTTGGAATTTCTATTCCCTTCACTGCACTGACGGGAATTGAATTGGCCTCGGCCCCAGTCCTACTGCATTTCAGAATGCCGATTAACTTGGTCACGTGACAAAGAGCAATTCATCAACGCCGTGGTCCCATTGGTTACGGGACGCCAGTGGCCACCAAAACCAAGAACATAAAAAGCACAAGAATGAAACGAGTACAGGGAACAAAAGTAAACACTTCAACTGGGATGAGATCCTCCGTGGCAGTGGACTACAGTATATTACAGACCCCCAGCGCTTGTTTCCAACCAGAGGTGGAGTCCAGAGAGTAGTAAACAGTGTAAGGAGGGGGGGGGGCTATCAATTACATGATTGCTGTAATTAATAATCATTAAATGCAGATCAATAAAGCCGAACTGGGGATGAGAATCAGGTCTGTATATTATATGCTCCTTTACTACAAGGAACCACTAAATAGCTCTATATATTCAACCCTAATAACATGTTGCCATGGGAACCCCCGGGAGGGCGGAGGGAGGTGTTTAAAGAGACAGGTCTCTATTTTGAGTTGCAGAGGTACCAACTTCCCAATCGTGGTTAGGTCACCTGATTATTGGAGCAGCCTGGAGGCATTAATTGGACATAAATATTAAATATATTCGCACTGAATGTATAAATATTCTAATTGGGTAATTAAAGGGGAAACACGCAGGTACCCCGTCCCGTTTGGTGTTTAGATGATTGATAATGTATTGATCCATTGTATCCATCCAAGAACATGTCTACTAAATGCATAATGATGGCGGTTGTACTCCAATACATTCCCAAAAATATTAACAAACTACCATATAGCCTCAAAACATGATTTGGAAATCATGAGGCATCGGTCTTGACGTCCATGGCTCTGTCTAGGAATTTGAGAATGGTTCCATTTCTCCAGCTTCCTCCCTCAGCTGTTTACCAGTACAATGTGGGTTTGTAGTGGTTCAAACTGCTGACGTCCTGTAAACAGGACTACAGGGTTCATCAGGACATCGAGATAACGCAGTTTCTGAGTGTCTTAGCGGTCAAGAGCATTGGGTCCAGTAAATGAAAGGCGCTGGTTCTAATCTCCAAGCAGTCAAGGTGAACAATCTGTTAAAACTGCCTCTCATCGAGGCAGTTCACCCTTAGTCTCCATGCTGCTGCTGTAAATAAGAATTAGTTGTCACCATCCCCAGGATTCAATTTAGGACTCGGGCTAACAGCTTTACACCAAACAGAGCCAAGTAGAGGATGATCCTTAGAAATGGTGGTACCTAATCCTAGAATATCTTGGAAGCAATAATCCACCTTGGAGTTAAATGGTTTGGCTACTCTGACTGTATAGGACTTTACATCTCTACCCAGGCACTTAGTTCTCCGGTTCTTTATGTGAACTAATGCTCGCCATTTTGGTTATTATGCATTTGTATCTCATTGCCTCTCCGGATCAGTGTGCTAAATAATTACCATGCAAACACACACCACCGCAGTGCCATACCAGACTGGCTGTAACCAACCGCGGTCCTATCCTGGTGTGCGGTAAAGACAGAGAATTGGAGCATGAACGGTTACACCAGGCCCGGTGTGATTAAACATTCAGGGGCTGTTTGGACACCCCTGAGCGACAGGTAGTAAGAGACTTACAGCATGTCATTTCCCAGGAGGGCACGGGGTGAGACTGAATGCTATCCCATCATGTACCTCCCGTGGTCAGCCGGGAGGGGGGATCTGGGGGAATGATCACCGTCCCGTGGAGACGTGCAGAGATCATACATCTGACATGTTCGCTGGAGGAAGACAACCGGCGTGAGGGCGTCCCGGGGACAGATGGAGAGAAAGTAAGAGGACAGGTTTCTAGGAGATGGAAGGATCCAAAACTATGAAATAAACTAGAAAGGGTAGAATAGAGGGAGTAAATGTGGTGATGTAAGAAAGAAAGAGAGACAGAGTGAGACAAGGGGGACAGAGAAAACAGGGGGAGAGTGAGACAGTGAGAGAGACGGGGAGAGAGACAGTGAGAGGGGGAGAGCTGGGGGGAGGCTGATGCTGGCAGAGGTCATAAAACATACGGCCCCATTCCAAACGACACCCTAATCCCTACATAGTGCACTTTTCCTGAGCAGAAACCTCAATACATGTTGTGCACCAAGGAGGGGATAGGGTGCGGTTTGGAACAAGAACCAGTAAGAGATGTGTTCTGGCCTCCGGCTCTTCATATCTTTTACATTTCTAATTAAAAGAGATAAAGAGAAAGGGAGTCATCAATTCACCAGTGATTTCCCAGTTAAGGTTTTAGAGCAGGCAGTAAACCAGGCAGCCTGGCCTCATTGATTTTATAATTAGCTACCGTCACCCCAGAGTTGAGAGAGAGGGTGGGCTGGGGGAGAGAGGAACAGGTGAAGAGGGGCAGAAGGGTAAGACAAGAATGCAGAACGGGCCCGGAGGGGAAGGGTTAGAGAGGGAGTGGGGCAGAAGATAGAGGAGGTGCAGAACAGGAGACGCAGTAACGGTGAGATTTAGCGCCGCAAAATGTCATGCCTTGAAGGAAGAAGCCCAAAATGTATTTCTATAAAACCAGACACACACACACACACACACACACGCACACGATTGATACAGGTTTTCATTTTATTACAGAAACCCCCACACACATCATGAGAGACTCTCGAACTATCAGAAAATAGATGTTTACAATAAGACGACAAACAAAACTTAACAGACAACAGGTAGATCTGGGCAGGTACAATAAGACAACAGAAAGGATGGATATCCCTTTGGGGGAACATAACAAAAGGTCAAAACGAAGGTGCCGGAAACACACAGCGTATAATGTAGAAATGACTAAAACACAGGTGTAGCTGAAAGACCAGCAGACAATGAGGGGTTCTCGAAACCCCCCTGAAGCCCAGCCGTCCCCGCCTGGGTACGAACGTCACGCCTAGGGACGAACGTCACGCCTGGGGACGAACGTCACACCTGGGGACGAATGGCACCACTGGCAGGGCCGCTCTTATAATGGGCTGAACGGTACAAATATCAGACATTCCCTTCCAGCTAGAACCCTGGGAGAACCCTGGGAGAACACCCCACCACATTGTACTCTAGCACCAGTCACCTTCAGAAATCCCAGCAGACATATGTTGGACAGTGAGGGTCAGAACATTTGGGAAGAAACAGAAAAGTGTAACAGAAGAGTAAACACACCACACTGTTGATTTTGGTTGTGATGACAGATAAAACAGAAATGAGGAGCATCCGTGTGGTAAATGGAAACGAACATCCTGAAGGAAAAACGTGTTTAAAACAGGTGCAAGCGGCAAAATCAACCAAGCAAAAAAGGTCCCTCTTACATACTTTTTCTTCATTTGCAAGCTTCAATGACTCACGCAGCTCCTTTATACTCCTCTAGTGTTTTTAACTGAACTAGAATATAGCTTCAATACAATGAAACAACAGAATAGAGAAAGAAAAGCATTGTTGCATCTGCTCCCGTCCTCCAACCGTGTAACGTTAGTATTTATAAATACAATGACGGTGAGATGAGACCGATGGCACTTGGGTGACAGTTAAACTATTCGCATCCCAAATGTATTGTTTTAGGCAGATGTGCATAATTCCTCCGAACAAAAGTTTTGGGCTTAATAGAACAACGGCAGGTTTAGTGCATTGGGTATAGCAATCTCTTTTGACGTCTTAAAACAATAGTTTGAAACCCTAAAGTAAATATCTGGTAATACGTATTCTTTGTAAATGATGGTGGTGGCTCTACAGAGACCAGCCTGCAGAAGCAATAGCTTTATGTAGATAAGGATATTATATAAGATTAATAAAAACACGAGAACATGAAATCGTCAACAATCAGACTTTTCTCCTAGAAAATTCATTCTGACTCAGCACCTACTCAATATCCAATCTTCTACCAATTCCAAAAGAGTTTTTCGTTGTTGTCATTTTACGGTCAGGTACAAGACCACATATATTTCAATAACCAAATACTCTAACACTGAACAAAGAAAGAACTAAGCGTATGCAATATAAAAACATCTGTAAGGATAAAAGCATGTTATATAGAAGTACAGTAATTATTTGAGCAAAGGCTCACATTACCTTTCAATGACTATTACAGTAATCTGTAGTGTTAAAATTTGCTGTGCAAACATTTTGGGATTTTAACCAAAGACACGTCCGCTCATTCTCAAATAATGGTAATTACAGGGGCGTTCTGCCACGTGATGTCCCATAGTGCCGTAAACACACCATAAAGCTGAAGACGTGGACTCCGTCAACTGTAACAACTCTGTTCAGGAACATGAACAATTTAACCACTACTCTAAATAAGAAAGCGTTACATAACAGTCCTACGCAGGGTCATAACTTAGAATTCAACTGTCACAACCTTTCAAGACAGGCATTATGTCATTCTTAACTTCATGATAGGTACAGTGGGTAACACAACAGCCTAAAAGTTGGCCATCTCAAAAAAAAACTAAAAGCTAATTGCATATTAACATATTTTAGTGTGTGAGCAAGTGTGTGTGGAGTAAAGAGCCCACAGCCAGTGGTGCTGTCCTCTTGGGGTGGAGATGGTTCCGGAACCCCTCTCTCTACCACAGAGAACTATCCGCCAGGTCACTGAAAGAGAGAGAACAGGGAGACAAAGGCTAGGATCAAGTCTCCCCGTCAGGTGTCACATAAAACAACTCCCCTCTCCCACACTCACAGATTGGGAGGAAATCAACCTGTGTTCACTATTGACCCCCAGTGCATATTAGACCCTTCCATCCTTGTTGATTTGCATTCATACATCAACGCATGACATGCAGAAAAGCTGCTGTGAAATGCAAATGTAATCGGGTAAAAATGAATCCCATCACACAGCTGCAACTCCCACTCAGTGATATCACGCCTGCAGGAGGGGCCATTGGTGACGAGGGGACTTCGTTCGGAATTTCCACACAGAAAAGATTACAGTCCGTTCGTAGATCCTCTCAGTGCTACTATTTTACTGTGTAAAATGTGTTTGTGTGGTTTTCGGTAGATACAGGCCGGTCGTTAGCTAGCACTCAGTCCTGTGGTTATAACATTAACGCTATCATAAAAAGCAACATGTAGCTACAGGCCGGTCGTTAGCTAGCCCTCGGTCCTGTGGTTATAACATTAACGCTGTCATGAAAAAAAACATGAGGGACAACCGGTAATGACGGGCGACCGGTAATGACGGGCGACCGGTAATGACGGGCGACCGGTAATGACGGGCGACCGGTAATGACAATGATTTGGAACAGTTTCCATTTTGACTTAGACCTTTCTCAAAGGTAGTTTTGTAATTGACCTAATGGCCACCAGAGAATTGCATGTGGAAAAGAAAACAGTGGGCGGTTCCCCCACCTGGAACACAGGGCTGCAATGTTCTATTAAAACCACCACTGAAAGAGTCAATCAATCAAGCTCTACTTTTCCACCTGCAAATGTTGTAGTGTTGCGATGGAACATCAGAACGCCTTGGAGAAAGATGACGCGAGGGAGTGAAGTATGGAGAGTGAAAGGGGGTAAGGTATGGAGGGTGAGAGGGGGTGAGGTATGGAGAGTGCATGCGGTATGAAGAGTGAGTGGGGGTGAGGTATGCCGAGTGAAAGGGGGTGAGGTATGGTGAGTGAGTGAGGTATGGAGAGTGAGAGGTGGTGAGGCATGGAGAGTGAGTGAGGTATGGACAGTGAGAGGGGGTGAGGTATGGAGGGTGAGAGGGGGTGAGGTATGGACAGTGAGTGAGGTATGGAAAGTGAGAGGGGGTGAGATATGGAGGGTGAGAGGGGGTGAGGTATGGGGAGTGAGTAAAGCTCTGAGAGAGAGAGAGAGAGAGAGAGAGAGAGAGAATAGGGGAAAGGAGAGAGGGAGTTAGGTATTAAGATTGAGAGGGAGGGAGGAAGGGAGAGAAGTACTGAAAAAGTGAGAGAGGAAGTGCATTAATGATGCTGAATATTGGCCCGTGACAGTGCTGCTAGCCTGGGGGTAAATCATCTCTACAGCCGGCTGTCAATTTACCTGCCTCCCTATCCTGCCATCACGCCCTCCCCCTTCCCACCTCCCCCACGCTGCATCTGTCACACACTGTCTCTTCCTCCTCCTAACCCTCACTCCACTTCTTTTATTGCCTGATATTCAAAACGTCCATCTCCGCGAGCCATACTCAGCCTGTCATCATAAATAGCGGCTGTGTGCACGGGGGTGTGTATGACGATGTGTGTGTGTGTGTGTGGAGGCAGGCGTGCGTGCAGGGAGAGTGATGGAACTGGATGTGTGTGTTACCTGAGGAGTATCTCTGTGTTGTCAGGCAACAGTAGAGCTGTCTCCTCTCCAGAGCTGAGTCCTCCACATTGGGCTGAACTGCCCTCATCCTCCTGCACACACACACACACACACGCACGCGCACGCGCACACGCACACACACACAGAGAGACAGATGGAGAAAACACACCAAACCAAAATAGATCCATGTAGGCCGTATGAGCCAAACAGGGCCTAATCACCTCCCAGGGGTAATGAGTCAAATGAATCACAGTCAGAACAGCTATAGATAACCCATGTTATCACCAGGAAACAGACACACTAATTGTATAAAGAATGCCTGCTGTATAAGTGTGTGTGTGTGGTGGGTGCACGCAAGCTAGCATGAATGCTATACAATTCCTACCGACTCAGAGCTGTGGGTCAGCGTGTCTCCTGATTGCCTGGGCAACGACAGGGGGGCGGGCTGGCTGATGACCACGCCCCCCCGGAAGAGGCACCGGGACATGTCCCTGGGGGAGGGAGGGGGGGTGGAAGGGAGCAGGGAGTCAGGCTGGGCCTGGGGGTCACACAGGCTGTAGGGGGACAGGGGGGGAGGAGGGGGCTGGCGGGAGGGCTGCAGAGCCTCGGGATTCTCATCCTCAGAATCTGACAGAGGAGTCTCCATGACACCTGACACACACACACACACAGGGTAATCAGAGCACAACCAGCAATTCCCGTCTGTCTTTCACCACACTCCCGTCTGTCTTTCACCACACTGGTCAGTTCCCACTCCAGTCTGTCTTTCACCACACTGGTCAGTTCCCA
>JACXGK010004020.1:0-15045 GCA_016801125.1 Novumbra hubbsi | reverse complement strand
AATCCCGTTAAAATGCCTATTGTATAGTGTTGGGATATTTATTCAATCGTTGTCATCCTAATAAAGCAGATTAAAGGCGAGCAGCTGTTCGCGGTGTCCCTGTGGCGCTGCGGTAGGTGTGTGTACTCACTGGTGGGGGCGGACACTGCAGTGCTCCACTTCGCATCGGCCACAGCCTCCATCCTCTTTTCCACCTGGTGCACGTACTCCATCAGGTCCTGGATGGAGAAGGCAGGATTTCAGACACTCGTCCACACAACTGTGATGTCTAGCCTAATACAGACACTGCATCTTGTTTTGCTGATTTCTTATACACAGCAGGATGGAAGTTTATTCAAGATTCGAAAAGGTTCTAAGGATTGCATTTTCCACTGGATTCTTCCTAATGGAAGGCGTATCAGTGAGCGGTGTCATTCGACCGATGTTCCCATCTCTTTAGCAGGTCTGAGTGGCGGCTCTGATGCCTGTGAGGTCAATCAAAGGCCGGAGGGCGCATTCCTTCTGGCACGTGAGAATTTACCGGTCTAGATTACCTGGCTGAGCGAGCAGCGAGAGAGATGCAGAACGGCATCGTATGTGCTCTGTGAGGCACATCTGGAGATCAACTTCCTGAGAACCACTAGGACAACTTCACCACGCAGTTTAAAATCACAAAATTTGGAATAGGGACTGGGTAAATAAAAAAAACTATAAACGTAAATAATACAATTTCTTGCTGTGTAAGTACTGTTTACCTGCCGTGTGAAACTGGCAGAAAATACAGAGCCTTTGAAAGACTCAACGCCACATTAAGCTCCAGACATCTGAAATGTGCATGTGTGTAAAATACGAGGGGGGGCGGTGTTGGGTTGGGAAAGGGGAGGATTAGTCCTACCTGTTTCTCCAGCAGCAGCTGTTCCTTTTCCTTTTGGGTGACTCTTAGATTGGCCTTCAGCTCCTGAAGCTCCCTGCGTGTCTCGCCCAGCTGGACCTGCAGGGGGCAGTAACCAGCAGGAGTTACGCCGCAATCACGCGCCTAACTAGCCCCAGAGCACAGAACACTATGAAGTACAACACGGGCCATTTAGCAGGCACTCTTGATGTAATCGAACAACACGCACTACTGTCAGGAACAACACGCACTACAGACTGAGCCTCTTGACGAGTACAAACGGTTTTTGTTATAGCAGCTACATGATGCCAGTGGGCATGAAGAGAACTGAATTAGATTATTTACCCGGTTACAGTCCTTCTCTCTTCCCAGCTCCACCTCCACCTTCTCTCTCTCCATCCTCTCTTCCTGGAGCTTCTCCTCCAGCTCCTGCATCTCTCCATTCACCTTGTCCAGACGCTCTCTGTCCTTCTGCCAAGGGGGAGACACACCGTCAACGCACTCAGCACACACCATCAACGCACTCATCACACACCGTCAACGCACTCATCACACACCGTCAACGCACTCAGCACACACCGTCAACGCACTCAGCACAGACCGTCAACACACTCATCACACCAAGTTGCAACCAGTAATTTGGCCTGTGTATTTGTTATGCATTGATATACCAGTTTTGTCTGCGATTTTGGAATGTATTGCTTATATGCATCACACGCTGTTAATACACTCATCACATACTGGTAATACACTTAGCACACACGCTACAGACTCCGACCTTATTCTTTAAGGCAACAATTTTTTTTTTTACATCTAGATAGATAGGCAAAATAAGTTTATTTTATGAATGTGGTGGGAATCCTGATTTTGTTTTGGAAAACTAAAAAATTATTTCAATAATTCCCTCATTTCGGCATCTCCAATAAATTAATGTAAACTCAGACCCTACGACTTATAAAACATTATAATAATAACCCACATTAAGAGTTTCCTTCCTAGTAAAGATCCTTAAATGGGCAACATGAGAACATCTGAGAATTATATTTTGGTTCTCCTTGTCAAAATAATCCTCTTGTTTTTCTGAGTGTACTTCTCAGAATGGCCAAACAAATAAAAACAAACATGGTAAAACCCTGTGTAATTTTGCAGGTTACAAAGTACAGGCCATTTGGCCAGAAAGAGTGGTCCTGATTGATCCATAGGTGGCGCTGTAACAAACAAGTGGTTTGTATGGGTGCCCCGATTGCTCTGGTTAATGTCTAGAAATGGAAAGTGGTGTGCTGGTCCCATTAAACCTGACAAAAATAATCCCCTCAAGAAAATGAAGGATTTTCCACCATTTTGAACTTCTTCAAAAAACATAAAAAAATGACCATGATATGCATCTCACTGAAGTTTAATCTAAACTATAATGGAGTTTAAGCAACGCATTTCAAAATGGCAGAAAATTTGTATATCAATGTAAAAAATATATACAGGCCAAATTACTGGTTTGCAACTTCGCACTGCAAAGTATTATGGCCATGAACCCGATCAGTGATTTGCTGACGACCCTACAGTGAGTGACTATGTAGAATTATATGATTATCTGTGGACACCGCAAGCAAATTCCTCTTCACCATGCAGTGTTAGCATATTTGCTAATGCTAATTGACTGTATTCCCCTGTGAAGCACGACTCCTCCTATAGTGTCTCACACGCAAAGTCTTCCAAGTGTTTGTGAGCGAGTGTGAACAATGGTGAGTGGATTAGTGGGTGGGGCCGCACATGTAGTGACGCCTAGCAGAGATAATACCATCAGTGTGTGTTGCAGCCCGGTCTGTTGATCTTCCAAAAGCTTGTGATACAATAATAGAATAATCTGACAACACTGCATTGAACTCTAACACTCGTTCAATGAACCAGGCTTCTTCTAACCTACAAGGCCATTTTCAGGAAGCCACTACAAGATATAAAACGAGTGCAAAACGTGGAAAAAAAGGAACATGCTATTCTGTACGACTCATAACTTTTTAGAGCATTCAATTACTAATGTAAACGGCACTTAAATTGAACATTCCCTGATAATATTATATTGGCATTTCGCTTGCTGAATTAGTAAGTCAGCTCTAGTTTAAGATTGGTTTCTCCGACAGAGAAATAGAACTTGTCACACGATAATGTCAGTTCTAGATTATAGCGATATTACCTAAATGCACACAGCAGCCACCATTTAAAAGCCATTGAATGGGACACATCACAGTGCTCTTTGGTTTATCTCCGGTCAAACGTTTTATGACACATAATTGTATTTTAGATGAAAACGTAAGAAGGGCCTCTCTGTATGCAAGAAGTGAACGACGTGCCCTTCTGTTGGTCTAGGAAGCTCTATTACAGAGACGACAAGCCTAACCCACTACACTTATTAATGTTAAAACTATGAGATTACGAGAACCAATAAGTGGTTATTTCAGGACACACCTAGGATGGAACTGAAGCTACAACCAATTGCTTTGTGTTCTTCTGCCCCACAGTGGAACGAGCTACACCGATTACACACTCATCACACAACGATTACACACTCATCACACAACGATTACACACTCATCACACAGCGATTACACACTCATCACACAGCGATTACACACTCATCACACAGCAATAACACATTCATCACACACCAAAAATATTTTTTTTGTCATCACACACTGATAACAAAATCGTCTAAAAGTAAAATGATGTTAATTTGAGAGAAGGGGGAAATGGATGGAGAGCCCAGGGGCCACCTGTGCTGAACCGGTCTGCCCTTTCATGGGTGTGGGCTCCGGAAGCAACCGGGGTGTCATGTCAGTACAGTAAAACTATCTTGTGCGGTTCTGCGCTATTCTAGGTGTTATTTGTTGAATGTCAGAATATGCTTTGGCAGGCATATAAAAAAAAAAAAACGGTCAATTAAAATAAAAGCATTTGTCCTCAATCTTTGAATTTCAACAGAGTTTTAACGTTTTTTGGCGTATTTAACAGTTCCCGAATTGTTTACATCAAACATGTTAGGAACACTGTGCGTGGTGAGTGTATTGCTGTTTCATGAGAGGACGTTCGTTAGCAAAAGGTGCAGCGAATGTGTTGCCGGCCTCAACGGAAAGCCAGTGAGTGTGTGAGATTCACTGGGTACGCTGGGACCTTGTGACGACGTAACAACCACCTCTGAGCTGCGCTGCAGGCTCTGCCTGTCGTGGGTCCAGGTTGCTCGGCCCTCCCTCAGGGCCAGGCTGGCGTCGGCCAGCTGCAGGGTAAGCTGGGCAGCCTGGAGCCTGGCCTGGTGCAGATCTGTCTGGCCCTGATCCCTCCGGCCCACCAGGGCACACAGCTCCCCCTTCAGGCCCTCCGCATGACGCTCACTGGTCGCCAGGCGCTCCCGCAGGCCCCTCATCTCGGCCAGGGACGTCAGGCTCTCTGCCTGAGCGGAGGGAGGGATACGGAAGGGTGAGACATCGGGACACTAGGTTGGTCAGACGAACGGTGGTCCCAGGGACAGCAGTGGGCGCACTGGTTATTTCCGGCTTTATTGTCCATCCTCAACGTTTCCCACTTCCTGTCTGACGGCTTGTCACAGAGGCAAACTGGGTCAGTTAACGGCCCTGTAGACTGGCCAAGTCAATGGTGCCAGGCTCAACCCTTTCCTCTGAGCAGCACAGAGTCTGTATGTGAGGGTTGTCATATGTTGGGTGGAGGTGCGTGTTGGGTGGAGGTGCGTGTTGGGTGGAGGTGCCAGGCTCACCTCTTTCCTCTGAGCAGCACAGAGTCTGTGTGTGAGGGTTGTCATATGTTGGGTGGAGGTGCGTGTTGGGTGGAGGTGCGTGTTGGGTGGAGGTGCCAGGCTCACCTCTTTCCTCTGAGCAGCACAGAGTCTGTGTGTGAGGGTGGTGATGTTGTCCCGTAGCAGCAGGGCGTGTGTGTCTCTCTCGGCTAGCGAGCTCCTCAGGCCCTGGAACTCCGCAGACAGACTGCGCAGCTCCACCTCTGCTTGCTCCAGCTTGAGCTGAGGAACCAGAAAAGAAGAGGAAGATGAAGAAGAGGACTTGGAAATCAGACAGGACTTGTACTGAGTGTTCAAGCACAACATGGCTGCCATGCCTAAACATCACCATAAAAAAAACGCAAGTAATTCTGTCACCTGCAGAGCTTTCCGCTCCTTTTCCTCCTCCCTCCTTTGAGCTGCAACCTTCTTGGCCCTCTCCTTCATCCTGGACATGGAGACACCGGCAAAGAGAACAATGTCAGGACAGAGCAGACCCATTGAGATTGACAAGGAGACGAAGACTGAGAGGGAAACAACAGAAGTATAAAGAGAGGTTGAGGTTGAGGGGGAGACGAACAGAAAGTCTCTGACCTCTCCAGCTCAGTCTCTCTGTCAACAGCCTTTAGTGTCAGGGCTCTGATGTCATCCTCCAGCTCTCTGATTCGCTGCTCGCTGGCGGCTTTCTTGGCTAGAATGAAAGTCTTTTCACAAGCCAAGGCTTCCCCCGACGCCTCCACCTCCTGTGAGGTGAAACAGGAAATGGGGGGGGAAGAAATAAATAAAGACCGGAATAGATTTACACAATTCAGCTTTAAAATAAGCTTGTACTGTTTTGACATTCAACATAACGTAACTCTGGAGTTGTTCTGTTGTTGTTCCATTGTGAATGACATGATGATGCAAATGGGTAATCAAATCACGGAGGCCCTGACATCGGGCCAGGGGAGCAGTACCTCTCGCCTCCTCTCCATCTCGTCCATCCGGTCCCTGCTCTGCTGTAGTTCCTCCGTCAGCCCAGCGATGTTCCTCTCCAGCTCCTCGCGCTCTCTGTTCCACACCTCTCTAACCCTCTCCAGCCTCACCCTCTCCCTCTCTCTGATCCTGTCCGCTGCCTCCCGTGCATGGAGCAACTCCGCTCGCTCGCGCAGACACTCCTGCAGACGACTCTAAATCCAGAAAGGGGAAAGAAGTCCAGCTGAAAACACGACCAACCTCGGTCCTTCTCGATGGGACAACATGTTGGTGGCAACCCTCGAGTACATTTCCCCCAGTTCCATTCTTGTCCAGTTTATTTCCCTTCTCCCCGTAAGAGAACAAGGAAATATGGTGGATCCTTCAGCTGGCCTCCCTCCGCCTCCTGCTCAACCCTCACTGGCCTCCTGCAGTACCTCAGCACGGGATACGACTCTGTCCCTCCCATCTCTCAATCCCCTCCTCCTCCCCCTTCCCCTCCTCCATGCCCACCTGGAGTAGCTCGGCCCTGGGTATGACCATTAGCATATCGGTCCCTCCCTCCACACCAGGAGCCGCATCCTCCAGAGTGACCGGGTCATCCACAGGCTTGGGGGCGCTGAAGGCGAATTGGGGGCTGGCCGCACACACCTCGCCATTCCGGTCCACGTACACAAACTGGTACTGCTGTGAACCGGGCCTGGGCAGATAGGAGGCTGTGGGAGGGGGCGGGGACATCATTTCAGTGATGTAATGATAACTATCTATGGCTGAGGTAAATATAAGACGCACTAAATCCATCAGCGGTGTGCCCATTCATTCTCTCTTCGGTTTTCGAATGTTTTTGTTCAGCACAAGACAGGGCACCGCAGATGATAAATCATGAAAAGAATAATAATAATAATGGATGTGACCTACAATGCATACTATAAAGAAACAAAAACACGTTCATAACGAATGTGGAGAAGAAAATCTAAATAAAAACCAAACAGGGAAAACAGCCCCCTTATTATCTGCATCATGGTCTGCCCTCAGGATTTAATCCAGGGTTAGGGAAAATTAAATTTTCATTCTCGACAATTCAGGACCTTTACTGAAAATCTACTGCTAATTCCATTGTCTTTTATTCAGGAGAATTTGCAATTTTGGTTTATTTACTTGAATTGACTGTAATTCTGCTTTCATCTCCCTGACATAAATCAAACATAAAACGCGCCGTCCTTAAATCTCTGGGGCTGACAATCAGGAGACAGGGGGCACTCATCGTGAAGCCTGGAAGCTAGTGTGCTTCAATGTCTTTGGATGACACTTCTCACCACAGACTGTTGTGACAAAATGTACGGTCAGTGATTCTGCCTGGTTGTTATAACACTGTCTGTCGTACCGACTACTTACCGCACAACTTTTTAAATGGATTTGATTCAGAGCCGGACAAAGACCGTCAAACACAGAAAGGGAGAGAGACAGGGAGAAAAAGGGAGGGAGAAAAAAAAAACCAAGAAAGAAAGGGAGGGAGGGAGTGAAAGAGAGGGGGAAGAGAAGAGGGTGAAGTGGGAGGGAAGAGAGATGAGTAGACAAGGAGAGAGAACCAGAGACTTATCTGATAATCTCTCTCTCTGTAACAACATAATTTACTGAGTTCGTTCTCGGCTTTGAAAACCAGTCCGGGTGTCTTCAAATGGCTAAGTGAATTTACTGAAAGATCAATACAAAGTTAGAGGTCCTCCTTCCAGACTTTGGCAGAGTATGAACGTTGTGAAATAAAGATGGATTCCAACTCTCGCGCTTTTATTAAGTGTGGATATCAATATTCATTTCATGACTTCACTGTCGGTACCCCGCCCTAGTAAATCACTGAATGGAGGACAGACTGGAGACTCTGGACCATGGTTTTATTGTGGACCAGCCCCACCGTGAAACAAAGAGGAAGTCTACGAAGAGCGAGTTGTACCCTGGAAGTGGACGCAGCAGTTGACCTCCGTGCTCTCCTGGTAGCCAGCTGGGGCCAGCGCCCAAACAAAGGTATGGTAGTCCTTCACTGACGACCATCCCACCTGAGGGTGTCAGCAGGGAGACAGAAAGAGAGGAATACCATTGTCAGAATTTGCTAGATGAAATGTACTGTAATGTACAATCCCAGCAGCACCATTTGTGACCCGAGGGGGCTCAACCAGTGGAGCTCAAAACCACAGTGTGAACATCACCTACAGGAGTGTCTTTATTTACCTTGTCATTCTTACATGGAACTATTCACACATGTTTACATTACTGCTCATAAGACACAAAAAAGGCCTTTTGCCTTCTATGAGTCCTGATCTGAATCAAACATCCCATCGAACATCTATGGAAAGAGCTGAAACTTGCAATCTGGAGAATGCACCCATCAAATATGAGCAGCTGGAGAAGTTGGCTCAGGAAGAGTGGGTCAAACTACCGGTTAACTGGTGCAGAAGTCTCATTGAGAGCTACACAAAATGATTGATGGTAGTGATGGCCTCTAAAGGATGCGCAACAAAATATAATTTTTGTCTGTTCCATTTTAATTTGTTTTATTATTTACAATATTATGTTGAATAGAAAATCGAAAGCAAAGTCTGATTTCTATTAAATATAGAATAAACAATGGTGGAGGCCACTTACTTTTGTCACTTTCAAGTTCTTTTAGACAGATCGGTGTATTGTTTGGTTTTGTGGTGGGGTACCAACAAATTTGACCACATTTGTATGTTAAAGTGCATTAATGTGCTTTTGCATTTACCCGTTTGAAATACGCACCATAACCTTGCCACAAAGTATTATCTTAGCTGTGAGGACCTATTTAAACAATAAACAGAGTCTGGCATTTTTTACAGTTATCTAGTTAACTTTACCTTGAAGAGTCCAACCCAGTCATGGCTGGCCCAGGAATGCTGCAAGCTAAAACTGTAGTGGCACTCCACGCGACTCTGAGGGAAGTAGCTACTACCCACGTTCCGAAACTTCACCCTCCAAGCCTTCTCCATGGCAACACAATAACACAGCCGGGCGGGCAAGCACCTGGAGGATGCCACTGTGACAGAGAAAAGAAACGCAGACTTGGAACGACATGTCTTTAGGTAACCGCTGGAATGACCACAAGCACTTTCATTTTCCCCCATGAAAACAAAATACATGCCATGTTTTTTGGTAGAATATAGACAACGGAGATCTCCCAAAAAACAACCCATAGAGGTCAAACAAGCCTACATGAAATGCCTTGAAATTCATCCATCAGTATTTGACCGATGCATTCGCTTGTGCTCGAGGCCCTGTTCAGGACTGCACATGGAGAAGTGGGTGAGAGGTGACCGCTGTGACACCAGCTGCTGAGAGTCAAAAAGGGCTCTACCCTGAGAGGGTTTGTTCTCTGTAAGATGATCTTCTGGGTGAACATATGGTGACCGTGGAGACGTGTGGGGGGGAAGAACCTCGATCCCCTGACACAGAGCTACTATTACCTTGACGACAATTAAGGTTTGAACAACAAGGACAGATTAAAGATGCATGCTGGGATTTCATCACAGAGTTTGCAATCCAATTTGGAAATATCACGCAAAACAATGGAATGTATACTAAATACAAGTAAATATGAATAATGCAATAATAAAAAAATCTATCCGAATTAGGTAGTTGATTACAGTTGTTTTACTTAACACATGCACAAGGTGTTTTAAAACTTATATTGAATTTTTTTTTATATCTCTCACTAGGGACATTATACTAAATGCTATAACACTTTAACTCTACACTCTAAAAAGAAAAGGTTCCTCGAGGACCTTCTATGGGATGTTCAAAAAGAACCATTACGTTTTTCCTTGAAGAACTAATAAGGATTCCCAAACAGTTTCAATTAAAAACCCCTAAAGGATCCATAAAGAACCTTTTATTTTTAGTGTATTACATTACAACCACCCTAAATGTCATACAGTCGGGCATAATCTAGTCTCAGGCTATGACAGAAGCCAACAAAATAGGACAGATTACATACTGTTCACAGTATTGTACTGGCATAAGTCTTAATCTCAGTAAAATCAATGCAATCTCTAATTAACTGTAAGAACCATAGTATTAAATAAAGGCTCTAGGCCTTTATTTGAAAACTGCACGTGTGTATGTGACCATTTTAGCCTACATATAGGTCACGAATGAGAAAGATTGAGAATGCGTTATGATTAGGTAATATCATACTTTTATAAAAACGCATTTAATAAGCATAACCTAACCAGCAGACAATAATACAATTTAAACGAGACATTTTTGTGTCGGGTCTAGAAATTGTGTTTGGAAATTCGCAAAAGTCCACAAACAGTACGACACGTGATAACACACGATTAAAAACACATCTCAGGTGCTCGAATTACACCGTTTGGGTATCTAAAGACAAGGCCGAGTACCGGCCTGGCACTCCGTTGTGAGCGCACTAAAACAAAATACGTGGTCCAGAAGAAAGGGAAAAGCTTTGAGTTTCGGCGATCCAGTGCGCGTCTCCCAGGGTGCGCAAAAATCATAACAGGACCGTCGGATCCGGGCAGTTAACTGCTCTTAACACAGAAAAAAAGAAAACAGCTGCACCATCCTAAAATACTTAGCAATTACTACTAGGTCAATTCGTTAGTTCCTTTGTGTTAGTGTGTGCAGAGCCAGAACTCTACGCAGATACAGACTGCCCGTGTTTCTTCTACTGAGACTTACCTTATTATGGCCTGTCTGCTCTGAAGATTGTAAAATTAAACCGTCCTTATTTAGATATGTAGAAATGCAAAGTCCATCGATATCAGAAACACACTAAACGTTTTTTAAGACGTTTGAACGACGTCTCTTCGGTCTCTGCGGTTCTCCTAACCTACAACAATAACAAAAACACAGGCACGACAGTGTGGTGGTGTTTAGCTGTATTATGGGGGCTTGTGTTCTTTATGGCTGGCTGAAGCACAGAATTAAAGCTAGATGTTATACGTTAAAAACTACAACCCCCAAACACATTTCGACTCTCGAAGGTCGAAAAGCTTTCCGTTCTATTGTAATTTGATTCTTTTCCACGTCCGCGTGGCTGGATCGTGGTGTTTTTCTCACCGTTTGGAATAGACGCGTAGGCTGCTCTTATTGGCCACAGCATGGCCTTAAAATAAACGGTTCTATAATAAAGCAGGGCGTGATCGATGCGCATATAAAACCAACTGATCAGTGTGAATAAGACATTAGAAATAATGTATAATTGGCTATTTTGATTAAATAAATATTTAAATTAGCATTTGCAACAACTATGCTAAATGCCAAATTGCCATAATAGTTTATATTGTCTACCATGTCTGCCTGCTCTGAAATGTGGTTAGATTAAGTCCTGTAAAATGAGTAAGGTCGGCCATAGAATGCTTTTCCATCTCCACGAAAAAAATCTGACTTCCAAGTGACACTTGAGAATTGCAAGCATGACAGCGTCGACAACACTGCTCAAGTGATGAGAGATGACGTGACAGATGTTGGCGAGGTTGCTTTACATGACCACGCTGGGCAGCACAACAACACTCACGTGGAAAGGCGCGTTTGCGCCACCCTACTGTAACAAGTATTCCTCTCTCCAGGGACATGCACAGGAATTCTGAGGGGCCATTGCTCCGACCTGGAATCAAGAAGGGTATACTGGCAGTTGCCTGGGCAACCTTAGACCCCCGTGCCGGTCCTCGCCTCTCGCCATCCCTCTCTGTCTGCACCCGTCTTTCCACCCCTCTCACTCATCCCTCTCTTATCGTTCCTATCTCCAACCCTATCCTGTTTCTCTCCATCTCTGACAGTATATGTTGCTCATAAAACGTAATAGCCTA
The DNA here is from genome assembly GCA_016801125.1 of Novumbra hubbsi. Taxonomy (NCBI): domain Eukaryota; kingdom Metazoa; phylum Chordata; class Actinopteri; order Esociformes; family Umbridae; genus Novumbra; species Novumbra hubbsi. The sequence goes on along the minus strand of JACXGK010004020.1, from coordinate 3,602 downwards.
AATAAATCAGGCTTAAATATGTTTGTAAATGTTTACCAAAATATAAAAATAGACTGTTACAATATACTCATATAAACAGAATATAACATATTAGTATATATATTATCTCTACTCGTTTGTAAAATTATTTACGGACCGGAATAAAAAGCGATGCTATTTATAGAAAACCTAAGTTGGCTTGAAAACGTTGACATGTTCCAAGGTACAATTTCAAACGATGTAATAATATCTTACACACTAACTAACACCTGAATACAAATCTGGTCCAACCCAATGATTGTGAAAAAAAATAGGTCCAACCTCATAACAGGTAACTCAATCACAACAGACAGCCATGTATGATAAACGCTTTATCCTAAACAGGAATTTTCACAAAAAAACTATAAATATTAAAGCATTAAGATATCCGCTAAAGACGTTCGTACACGTTATTGAATAACAGGCAATGTTTCTGGGGGTGTCCAGACTTTGCCTTACTAATGACGTCACAAAAGTCTACAAACTAGAACTAGGAATAAAATAGAAATCCCAAAGGTAACTGCTAAAAAGTCACCTAGAATAATATTACAGAAGGTTCAAATATGTTTCCTAGCCTATGTATTAGATCGTCACATAAAGTTATTGCATTTTTCACCCAACTGGAAACATTTATAAGGAAAACAAAGAAATACTCTTCCAACTATTTATTGTTTATGTATTGCGGATATGCTGTATTTAGTGAATAATTATGTGACTTGTCTGCAAATTATCCTGGTTTGAGCTAAAAGAAATCATGAAGCCTACTGAACGGTAAGTTAATATGCAATTATTTTCTAAAGGTTAACCAACAAAAGCCATTAATAAAGAGTGGATTATTTTCAAACTACCCCTCTTTAATAAATGCGCCCTTTTGCAGAGTGCAAAGCAGCGGCTTAGAAGCAGGAACTAGGCAACAATACCGGCGATGTTTGCTTAGGAGTTATACAGTGTGTTAGCGGGAACAAATGCTGACGAACTCTGATCATAGATTTTCTTCTAATAGCTTTAGAATTTCTGAGACAACTAAAAAATGTAATTGAAACACCTGTGTGAACAACTCTTTTCAATACTTTTAGGTGAGCAATAATAAGAAAATCTAGTTTCAAACCCGACTCAATGAATAGAGCCACAAGAGCCGTCTCATTAAAGGTACTACGGAGTGCGTATTTCAAATGACAGTGGCTGTCTTGCATGCTGCGTTCCAATGACCTCTTTAAAGATATGTTACATCGATGTCCAGCTGAAAAACTTTTCTAAAACCCCCAGCCCAGCTTCTTCATATTAACGCATTGATGCTCTTGCAAGAACTCCCAGGTGGTTAATGTAAAATATTCACAAGGTTTGGAAATAAGGAGATGAATCCACCAATCAAAAGAGATGAATAGGTAGCACTTCAAGAGGGTGTCCTGGCAACTAACAAATGCATGTTTTAAATGTATCCCCTATTTTGGTTTTGTTTTGTTAATAAACGTTTTTTATATAAGTAACTTGTGTATCTCCCCAAGTTATGAGTGTACTTATTATGATGATCAAATGTTGGTTTTCTAAAACACCGGAAAAGAAATGCACTTATTGTAAGTCACTCTGGATTTGAGCATCTGCTAAATGAAATGTAAATGTATCTAGAATCACAATCCTACCAAAGTTAGCCATGACATACAAAAGTAAACGGTTTTGATGACATGGAGCACAAATTGTCACCTAGTGTACAAGGCATGCGATCAAAAGTTACAGAATGCATATTTGAAAGCCCGAGTCATTAAAATCACTGAATAGATGGAATGATTGGATGGAGTGAGCGTCCGCCCTTGGAACCCGGGTGCTTTTCTATGAAATGGTTGTCATGGTGATACGGCTACGCGCTACACTACGATGGCAACGTTGTTACACTTTACGTGTTCTTCACCGTACCCCATGGGGGAATCCTCATCAAAAACCAATCTTACCCATCAGTGTAATTGGTCGGACTCCTTGTGAGGTGCGTTGCCAGTCAGCGCACATTTCCATCATCCCTCGTCATTGCTTGTGTCAAATGTACTCGCCAGTACTCTCGGTTGTGACGGTGTAGAAGGGTGTTCCAGGGCTAAAGGTGTAGGACCCAGGGAACAGCCAAATCCCCCCTCATGGTGGAATGTGACACAATGGACACCAGATGGCAGTGTACCTGAACCAAAACTTCTGCATGAAACCTCCAGCACCTTTACATTGATCACATGGACTGTTGGGGGATGCATTCACCCAGTTGGGTTCAAAGCCCATTCCTGAAGATCTGGAAGGTATCCGCTGAAATTATGGGAATGTGGATAGATGATGAAATGTGTAAGCAGATGTACCATTCCTCTCTCGTTTGGTTATTCAGAACTGTGGGCACGGTCAGAGAACATCCACCATGTTTCCCCGATTCCATCGTATTCCCTGACAGGTGACCTCCCTACTACGAGATCCTAAAAACCATCCAGGTGGTGCTGCGGTCAGACCCTAACTTCCTAACCCCCCCCTAACTCAATGTAAATAACACCTGCCCTGAGTGGAAACCTTGAAAGGAACAGTAATCCTTATCTAAATAAGGTAGCTATTGGAAGTCATTAATAGCTTGCAGTCAGTGTGAGTATGAGTGTTGCCAATAAAGAGTGTTAAGAAGGGGTTTAACACAGGGGAGTTGGCTGGCACACACACACACACACCGTGAGTGCAGTGCTTGGTGATTCATGGTTTTAACGCAGCATGTTGGAACTTCTGTTCTTACAACATACCAAACTAATCAAAGCTTTTCTTCCTCCTTCTTCTGGTAAACTGTGTTTTGTTCTGACATCCCTTTGTTAATTTTTTAAACTGTGAAACAACATGGCTAATGGTAGAGATCTATAGCATATTGTGAACGTTGTTTTTTGCATTCCATGCAACATGTTCATCTGGTATTAGGCCTCTATTATTGGAGCAACATGTTTATCTGGATGTATCCCAAGAAATACGACATTATAGAGGTGCGTCTTATTCAGAATGGATGATTTCACACAGCTGCTACATGTTCCTCGATCCTAGAACCCGGCCGTTACCCTTCCTTGGATGTCCCGGGGGAACCGCTGCTTATAACGTTTCAGATTGACACGTAAGAACCTCTGGGGAAGCCTGCGCACAATGTTCCCCGGCTAGGAGCCACGTTTCCGAGGTCTTGAGCAGAAAGCCCACTCCCGTGGTGGAGTTATTTAGAGCAGCAGCGGATGAATGACTAATACATGAGAATATGAATAGGAGATGTGAAGCTGGGTCACCATGTCACTTTTAGGTAATGGAAAACTTTAAGCATCCGTGACAAGGGCATCAGTATCGTCTGAACAATGACAAGGAGCTGAGGAGGAGGAGGGGGGGGGGGGTTTGCCCGTGAGGATAACCGTTGAGTCAATGGCACAGGAAAGGTAGAAGGAGACGTAGAGGAGTACAGGGAAGACGGCAGCCACTGAAATGGGGAGGAACCGATGGAGTAAGGGAGGCTGAAGGAGGAGAAAAGCAGGAAGGAGGGTGAAGGAGGAGAGAAGGAGTAAGGGAGGGAGAGTAAAGAAAGAGAGAAGGAGTAAGGGAGGGAG
>JACXGK010004019.1:19823-41044 GCA_016801125.1 Novumbra hubbsi | reverse complement strand
CCACCCGCTGTGATGAGCTAGATTCTCTAAGAAAGAGAGGGTGTGGTGATGCCAAGGTAGAAAACCCCAGAGGAAGCCAGAGAGTTTTAAAGAACAAAGCTGTAACCAACCGTAACAAGGGAGCAGAGAAACTCAGACCAGAGGACATCACACAGATCCAGCCCCAGAAACTTACCCTGAGCCTCCGATCTGGTAGGAACTTAGCTGTTCATGCCGCATCCCAGATGGCACCCTTCCCCTTATTTGTTGTACCACTTTTGGCTTTTATTAAAAGATGTGGGCTAATATTGTGAATAGAGGACCATATGGGATGAATTTTAGTTGACTTGAGCATTGTTAAAGCAGTTACTAAGGGTATTTTTTCGGATGTTTCCTTACATTGTCCGTGGTATTTCACAGTTTAGATGTAGATAAGTTACAGATGCCTCCGTGTTTTTTTGGTGTTTATGCTGGGGGGAAGTAAATGTCTCCACATGCCCTTATCTATACATCTTATATAATCGGTGAATACATCAAGTTTCTAATGTTCCCGTTATTGTGAATGTGCCAAACTTAGCAATAATGTAGTAAAAGTCTTTACCTTGCCCATCTGTCTGTGTACAGGTGAACCCCAGTCTTTTAACCTGAAGTTCAAACGAGCTGAGGATTACCCCATAGATCTTTACTATCTGATGGACCTGTCCTACTCCATGAAAGACGATCTGGAAAATGTCAAGAACCTGGGAACACAGTTGATGTTGGAGATGGCAAAGATCACGTCCGATTTCCGAATTGGTGAGAATTTGCCTGGTTGTGTGAAGAATCAGCATGTTCATATACATTTGATATTTTTGCCTTCTTATTTTACGTTTTGTTGTAAAAAAGTGCATTATGAATTGTTATTCATATACTAGTTCATTTTACTTATATTTTCCTTTAACATATATTGTTTGTTTTCTTTATAATGCTACTTTTGAGAACTTTTGAAATCTTCTCTTCTACTTTCCTAGGTTTTGGGTCCTTTGTGGAGAAGACGGTGATGCCTTATATCAGTACCACCCCAGCCAAGCTGCTGAATCCCTGTACTGGGGACCAGAACTGCACCAGTCCCTTCAGCTATAAAAACGTCCTGAAGCTGAACAGCAATGGACAGAAGTTTAACACTTTGGTGGGACAGCAGCAGATCTCTGGAAACCTTGACTCCCCAGAGGGAGGTTTTGATGCGATCATGCAAGTGGCTGTCTGTGGTGTAAGCATTTTGTTTTAATTGTCGTATGCAATCATTGAGTTCGATTTTTAGTCCAGTACTAAATCTCAGTCCCGGAAACCATGTTCAAAGACATTTTCATTGTTATATCAGGCTGAAATAGTGACATGGTACAATGCTCTATTCTGTCCTGAGAATGTTAGGAATCTTGGCGAACTATATGCACTTTGAGAAAGACATTTTATATTGCCCCAAAATGGTAAGAGTTCATTGACTACAGGGTGGTAAAATGCTATTTTAAGAAGGTAGCTGGTTGATGTTTTTATATACTTTCTGAGTCTTTTCTAAATCATATAATTTGTGTCTCTGGTGTTTCTGCAACCAGTGTATTTCTTTCTTTCTGTGTGTGGTTTATGTTTTCTATGGGTTTTAATAGGCCTGTTTCTCCCGCCTCCCGTTTCCTTTAGGAGGACATTGGCTGGAGGAATGTAACTCGTCTCTTGGTGTTTTCCACTGATGCTGGCTTCCATTTTGCTGGAGATGGGAAACTGGGAGGAATTGTTCTGCCTAACGATGGGAAATGCCACCTGGAGAACAACATGTACACAATGAGCCACTACTATGTATGTATAAATATATAATGCTATAGTGAATTAGTATGCATGATAATACATAATGTGGTATAGTGGATTTGTGTTTATGATAATACATGACGTAGTGTTATAGTGAATTAGTATGCTAATAATACATAATGTGGTGTTATAGTAGATTAGTGTGTATGACAATACATAATGGGGTGTTATAGTGGATTAGTATTTATGATAATACATAATGTGGTGTTATAGTGGATTAGTATTTATGATAATACATAACGTGGTGTTATAGTGAATTAGTATGCTAATAATACATAATGTGGTGTTCGAGTAGATTAGTGTGTATGACAATACATAATGCAGTGTTATAGTGGATTAGTATGTATGATAATACATAATGCAGTGTTGTAGTGGATTAGTATGTATGATAATACATAATGGGGTGTTATAGTGGATTAGTATTTATGATAATACTTAATGTGGTGTTATAGTGGATTAGTATTTATGATAATACATAACGTGTTGTTATTATGAATTAGTATGCTAATAATACATAATGTGGTGTTATAGTAGATTAGTGTGTATGACAATACATAATGGGGTGTTATATTGGATTAGTATTTATGATAATACATAATGTGGTGTTATAGTGGATTAGTATGTATGATAATACATAATGCGGTGTTATAGTGGATTAGTATCTATGATAATACATAATGCAGTGTTATAGTGGATTAGTATGTATGATAATACATAATGGGGTGTTATAGTGGATTAGTATTTATGATAATACATAACGTGGTGTTATAGTGAATTAGTATGCTAATAATACATAATGTGGTGTTCTAGTAGATTAGTGTGTATGACAATACATAATGCAGTGTTATAGTGGATTAGTATGTATGATAATACATAATGCAGTGTTATAGTGGATTAGTATGTATGATAATACATAATGGGGTGTTATAGTGGATTAGTATGTATGATAATACATAATGCAGTGTTCTAGTGGATTAGTATGTATGATAATACATAATTTGGTGTTATAGTGGATTAGTATTTCTGATAATACATAATGTGGTGTTATAGTAGATTAGTATTTATGATAATACATAACGTGGTGTTATAGTGAATTAGTATGCTAATAATACATAATGTGGTGTTATAGTAGATTAGGGTGTATGACAATACAAAATGGGGTGTTATATTGGATTAGTATTTATGATAATACATAATGCAGTGTTATAGTGGATTAGTATGTATGATAATACATAATGCAGTGGTATAGTGGATTAGTATGTATGATAATACATAATGCAGTGTTATAGTGGATTAGTATGTATATTAATACCTAATGCAGTGTTATAGAGGATTAGTATGTATGATAATACATAACGGGGTGTTATAGTGGATTAGTATTTATGATAATACATAATGTGGTGTTATAGTGGATTAGTATGTATGATAATACATAATGCAGTGTTATAGTAGATTAGTATGTACGATAATACATAATGGGGTGTTGCAGTGGAATAGTATGACAATACATAATGTGGTATAGTGGATTAGTATTTATGATAATACATAATGTAGTGGTATAGTGAGCTAGTATGTATGTGTATTGTGATTGTCCCAGTTTAGTTGGTATGGGTTTCTGTGTGATCTATATTTAGGTGACATGTTATTTAAAATGAATTAACTACAGTATGTTTTCTACTTGTCCCACTGTCTACTACAGGACTACCCTTCAATCGCCCACCTGGTTCAGAAACTAAGTGACAACAACATTCAAACCATATTTGCAGTCACAGAGGAATTCCAGCCTGTTTACAAGGTTAGTGGGTTTTCCCAAACATATTTGAAGCACAGGTTCCCAGTCAACCTTAGTTCAGCGGTTTCTTTGTTTATTTGATTCCACTATTAGACTTGGAGTTCCACCTGCATCACTAATCAGACCCTGTAATAGGCTTCTTCAACCAAACCTATACTAGAAATGGCAGCATCTGTATTAATGACAAAAGCTGCAAACCGGTTTTTAAATTCAGAACTGTGTTTGTCAACCACAATCAAACTGCTCTGCAATCTGAATGCAAAACTATAGTAACCGTTTTGATCAGACCTTTCCTGGTTCAGTTGTTTAAATACTCCCAGGGATTTTCAGGACATGACTTGATTATTTCCTGTTTCCTCCCTCCTCAGGAGTTACAGAATCTGATTCCTAAGTCTGCTGTTGGCACACTGTCGGCCAACTCCAGCAATGTTATCAACCTCATCATTGATGCCTACAATGTAAGTATAGATTGGACTGGTTTGTAAATAGATCAGGTCCACAGCTGCACACTAAATCATCCTGCAGTAGTAGAGCATGGCTTGTGGATGCCGACATTATGGATTTGAATCACTTCTGCATAGTATCTCACTAACCTCCAAGTATTAAGTGAAATGTCACATGCAAGCAATACAACCCTTTCACCCTTTAAAAGTTTGGCAAGTAACATTTGCCACTGTTGTAGTCATTACATTTCCTTCAACTGTTCTTTGTTTGGGAGTACTCAAATGTAGCCAACATAATATTTCAAATATTTTAAACTGAGTGTGCTAAGACTTTCTATTTGTTGTATAGTCTCTTTCCTCAGAGGTGATTCTGGAGAACAGTAAACTACCAGATGGAGTGACCATCACATACCAGTCACGCTGCAAGAACGGACTGACTGGGGAGGGAGAAATGGGAAGAAAATGCTCCAACATCTCCATTGGGGACGAGGTTGGGAATCAAATCAAAACTCCACATTAATTTTAAAAAGTACTGAATTGTACATTTATTGTGGCTTGCTAGGTGTCAGAATATTTCTATTCATTACTTTGTCTAATGATATGTGGTTTTGGCCTTCTGCGCGTCTTTCATGCATATGTAGGTGTCTTTCACCATTAGCATCACAGCTAAGCAGTGTCCCAAGCTGGGCAAATCAGAGACCATTAAAATCAAACCCCTGGGGTTCACAGAGGAGGTGGAGATTGTTCTGAACTTCATCTGTGAGTGTGACTGTCACAAAGATGGAATTAAAAACAGTGAGATCTGCCACAACGGAAATGGGACTTATGAATGTGGAGCTTGCAGGTTTGTTTCTGCTTCATTATCTGTCAGAAGACTGTATTGCCTGTGTGTGACGCTACAGAGACCTTCTTCAATCCGCTCGTTCCTAATCTTTTAGGTGTAATGAGGGTCGTATTGGTAGACAGTGTGAGTGCAGCACCAATGAGGTGACCAGTGAAGACCTGGATAAGAACTGTCGTAGAGACAATGGTACTGACATCTGCAGTAACAACGGGGACTGTGTGTGTGGAACCTGTGAGTGTAAGAAGAGAGAGAACCCAGAAGAACGCTACAGCGGGAAGTTCTGCGAGTGTGACAACTTCAACTGTGACCGGTCCAATAACAAACTCTGTGGAGGTAAATCCGTGACATGGTTGAATTGTTCAGGACGATTAAAGTCAGTGATTTCACTTGCTGGTTAAGCTGTATGTCATTTCTAGAGTAATATCTTAAGTGAGGGATCATAAACCATTGTCCGATTTAAAATGTAATGTACCCTCATTAATTGAGACTTCATAATTCATGATTCTGTTTTATCTTTGTAGGTCCTCTGACACTGTGTTTGTTGTGTGGCAGGACATGGTCGCTGTGAGTGCAGAGTGTGTATCTGTGATGCCAACTGGACAGGTAGCGCCTGTGATTGTTCTCTGGAGACCACGACCTGCCTGGCTTCCAACAAGCAGATATGTAACGGACGAGGCACCTGTGAGTGTGGCACCTGCAAATGTACCGACCCCAAGTTCCAGGGCCCCACTTGTGAGATTTGTCCCACCTGTCCGGGAGTCTGCACAGAACACAAGTAAGTTGAATAAAGGAATGAATGTTGATGAGTGATATTTTTTTATATAAAGGAGAAATTTTTCCAGGGCAAATGAAAGGTTATTAATAACCTTTTCAATTGGCGTAATTTTGAGTCTTTTCTTGAGATGAAATGGTTTGACGAGTATGCTGACGGCTAGCAAACTCCATTTTGAAAGCCCATCCACTTATCTTTCTTTACAGAATATTTCATACTAGTCTACTATTGCTCCCCACATACAATATCCTGAATTGCACAACCCCAGAGTAGCTCCTTTATTTACTGCTATTAGCACTAAACCACAATGTTAACAATAAGTCAATGGAAGATTGCATTGGCCAGAGAGTTGGGTACAAATGTTTTTTTTTTAACCATAAATGCTCACTAATTTTACCGAAGTAAAACAAATATATACGAGACAGCTGTACATTGCAGTAAAAGGTTTGATTGTACGTTTCAAGAAACCAGTTTTCTAGCAAGTGTTTTTGGTTCTGTCCCAAGCTGCTTTTTTCCGTGTACGTTTCTGGCTAATGTTTTCAAATTCCATCTGGATCTGATATGTCTCGCTCTCTATTTAGCTACAAAATAAATAAAAAATAATAGCACTTGAAGTGGAAATGAAGGTTTTCCTGGTACCCCTATTCTACTATCAAAAAGACAGAGCTCAGAGGCACAGCCTTAACTGATTTCATATAGTTGAGGGCCAAACAATAAAAACATGCATTTCCATTCCTTTCACTCTTATTAGTCAATCTTAGAATTAACCACAATCGTTACTTAGTTCTACTACAGACGAGTTTGTGAAGTTACTTCTCTGTTGGTACCCTTCCCTTCAACCGGGAAATCAACAATGACACAATGGTCACAAGCTCAGCATTAATAATATTATCGGTCAAATTTGGGTCCAATACTTTGTATGATTGTTGATGGAAATTAGAGCTGTCAAATTATTAAATAAAAATTGCAGGATAAGTGCACAAGCTGTATTTCTAAGTTTCCATTAGACCAGGGAGTCATGGGCCAAAGCTCTTAAATTACAACAACAACTGTCATCATCTATTGGTTGCCCATGTAAATCCAATCTCATATTTCCTCTATCTCCTATATCATTGCGGCTACGATCGGGACAACACGAACAATACTGCCTACATTATGCTAAAGTTTAAAACACATCTCTGTCAGTGTTATGTGGAGAGCTGCTGTGTGTGCTATATCACACCTAACATTAATGTTTTGCTTAGGCTAGAAAAAACATCAAAATGCTAACCCGCCATGCTACAAGCATGGGAGTTTTGTGTGGGTAATCTATTAGCATCACTATTGTGTTATTCTGTATGTTTCTTACATGCTGCTAGCCCAAATCTTAAAGTTATTTACATAACCCCAGTTCCCGGATATAAAGAAATGACTTGTTATGGAATATGCAATTTCCTAAAGAAGCTTGAAAGATTAATCAGAAACGTTTATTGGTGACAGATTTGTAATTAAGGTTGAGCATACCTTTTGAAATATAAGATATTTAAAATTATATTTTATGTTGCTCTAGACTTAAACAAAGTGTGTTTAATTGAAACTCCCGCCTTTTCCATTTTCTGAATAGTAGGCTATTTACAGTAGCTGCAAAGTGATTCTTTTGGACAGTCCGTTTATGGATACTGAAAACAAGACAGGACATTAAACATACAAACTATTTACAGAAAATAGTTTGGATTATTTTGCTCAGGCATGGTATCATTTGATGTTCTGGAATTAAATATTGCATGATTACAGACATATTATCATTACAGAAAAGGAAAACATATCAGTTATTGTGGTACTGTATCACAGGATCTACATTAACGTAATACCTTTCTGTTGTACTCTGTTTACACCAAGAGGTTTTTTTGTACTTTTTGGTGCAAACTTAAGGCCTATATGAATACCATTTTTGTAAGGGCACTGTTGTGAGGGAATTGGCAAGTGACAATATGGCTAAATAGTTTCATACCTTGTTTATTTTGTTTGTATGGAAACCAAAACACTGTTGAACAAAGTTTACAAGACCAAACTTTAACAATACAAGACAAGACATAACTTTTCTCCTCCCCTTTCCTTACCAAACAAGGTCAGAATAGTATTAACTGGTCCAGGGTAGTCTAGGTTGGGGGATTGCAAGGGTCTAATGCGTGTATAAGGAGTCTACAACATCAATGCAAACTGATAGACGGAGCACCGAAAACGTTTTAATTGGAATATCTCAGGTACAACATGAAGTTGACTGCAGATGTGTTCTGGTCATTTATGCTTGTATTTATGTTATGTTGAACAGTATGTGAGGCAGTAAAGTAAAAATGCCCTTTTAAACCTCTCACATGTATTGTGGGCATATTTTAAAACTGTAACTTGGCAAAATTTGTAGCTCTAATTTTCCCATTGCAAAACACTAGTTTAGTGAATATGTTAAATCCAGGCCATTTAAAGGTGTAGGCACGTTCTCTGAGACCCTCACCCGTAGTTGTGACTCAGAGTGTCATGTCAACATCTTTGTCTTCCACAGGGAGTGTGTTCAATGCAGGGCTTTTGGTACAGGAGAGAGAAAGGACGCGTGTGAGAGGGACTGTAGCTACTTTAACCTGATTAAGGTGAAGGACAGAGACCAGCTTCCTCAGCCGGGACAGGCCTTCCCCTTGATGCACTGTAAGGAAAGGGACGCCAATGACTGCTGGTTCTACTACACCTACGCTGTCAACAACAACACAGAGAAGGAGGTGCATGTGGTTGAGACTCTAGGTGAGAGCCGTTACCCTCTAGGACTTGGGGACTGGGAATGAACTGACTACTTTGCAGAAGCCTGAATTCATCTGAATTTTTTGGCACCTAAAGGTGTTTATTTGGGTAGTAAGTGTTTGTTTTGGTAGTATGTGTTCGTTTGGGTAGTATGTGTTTGTTTGTTTAGTAGAATTGTTTTTACAAATAAACACTACCCAAATGAATGGCTTTAGTTTACCTCCCGGGGTCCCAAATACATTCCAAATCAGGACGTCGTCGTGACCCTCAAGGTGCCCCCTTCGAGGTGATAAGCAGTCTCATGACGTTCTGAAATCAAATTCAAACATGTCAACACTTGGCCTGGTAATAAAACATTGTAAATAATGAACTATCCAAATGGCTGCTGTTCTTTAAAATAACTGACCAGTAAAACCAGTAACCCCCCCCCCCCACCAGACTGCCCTGCAGGCCCGGACATCATCCCCATTGTGGCTGGAGTGGTGGCGGGCATCGTGCTGATCGGCCTGGCCCTGCTGCTCATCTGGAAGCTGCTCATGATCATCCACGACCGGAGGGAGTTCGCCAAGTTTGAGAAGGAGAAGATGAACGCTAAATGGGACACGGTAAGGGTGTTGAGAGTAGATGTAAATACAGGACCGGGCTGTCGTCTTGGAGACGTTTGTAATGACAACAACATTTCTACATTTCAACAACATTTCAATGACGACATTTCTACCCGTAAAGATCTAAACTGTGTATTCACACTGAGTATTAGGATGTTTATTTAGAGGTGGAGAATTAAGTGTCATACAAATGGCCGCTGTGTGAATCTCGTATACGAGCAACATGCTACTAAAGGAATACGAAGTTGGACTGTTCTCCTTTCTCTTATTATTTTATGACATGTCGAAACCAAATTCTTAAATGGGCACGACCCATTAGGTCAAGAAAAACAAGGAGGTTTTAGAATTATACGTCCCTGGACACACATCTGTGAGTGCCTGCGGCAAATTCGTTTTATTTACAGTGCTCTACGGCCGCCTAGTGGCATGTCATCTGCACTGCAGGTACATTCTGGTAGGGCGACAGGGTTTGAAATCCTTGAGCACTCAGCTCGTTTTGATTAACCAGAGCAGCCACATGTGAGAGCCTCTTTAGTCTGGTGAAGTAGGCAGGGTACTGAGGCTTCCAGACCCTCTCATTAAGGAGAAGGCGTCCAAAATAAATGAGTGTGTGACAGCCGACAGACCTGACCTATATACACGCCGGAAAATCTTTCCTGTCCAATTAGATCTTTCTCAATGGGAGAAAGTCCCGATTCTGATACAGGAATACTCCTCCCTCCAGACATTGCCTTTTCCCTTCTTTCCCTTTATCATTGTTTTGTTCTTTTTCCTGTGCATTCTTCATCAATGCTTTCATGTCATTCTGTCTTTTTCCCCGTTCTGAAATGTCTGTCCCACTCTCTCCACCCATAGCAAGAGAACCCCATATACAAGAGCCCTATTAATATGTTCCAGAATCCAAACTATGGACGTAAAGCTGCAGCTCTATAAGTTTGTATTTACACCTGCATGGGTTTCCGGCTGGTTTGTTTTCGTTTCGCTTTGTTCTTTTGTTTACTGTTCGTTTACTGTCACTATCATCATTTCCATGTGCTCATTTCGTCTCTTTAGGTCTAGTATGTCAGTTAAGAAAGATCTAAAAATCTAAATAAAGGGAAGACATTTTTAATCCACGGTGAATTGGCACTTACTGTGTTGTTGGTCAACATTAACTTTTCCCTTAACTAATTCATTTGAAGAAGGTAAGTACTGAAACATGGTCACCACATAGAACTAGTACACTGCAGGCTAACTTTAAGGTATACATTGTGTTGTTTTTGAAGTTATGTATGATTGAAAATGGCATGTTGTGTCTGTGATGTCTGTTAACAGTCCTTCTAACAGTGTTACTCTGGTGAATTATAAGTGCTCGCTTAAAATCCATTCCTCTTAGGGCACAGTCAGCAGCAGAAATCATTTCATTGATATTTCTAACTTCTATTTTCTTTTTCTTTCTCTTGTGCCTTCTAGGGCGAGAACCCTATCTACAAGAGTGCCGTTACAACTGTGGTTAACCCGAAATATGAAGGCAAATGATGGATTCAGTTCACTGTATGAACACTGTCAAAAACAGAGTTCCAGGACAGGAGAGGGGTGGGATCTGGCGGGTGATGAATGGGAACAAAGGACAAGGGATTCATTTGCCTTTTGTCATTTCGTCTTTTCATTATTATAACATTACATTTGGCCACTACATTTGCAATTTTTACTTGCAATTTTTTCTATGCATCGGCTTTAAAAGTTAACGGTACTGTTAGTTTATATGTATATACTTATAAGCTTTCTTAATTTTTTTTTAAAGAATTGTTTGAAATGAAGGTGTATGCCACAGGACTCATATTTTCTAAGATACATATTTGTCACACATGGCACAGTAGTCATTTCAAAGTGCCCTTCTGCGGCCCTAGTCAAAGTAGTGCAACATATAGTCAAGTTCATAGTTTCCTATTAGGGACGCATAATCAGACACCTGGACACAAAGAGCTCTCTTACTCTATAGCAGTGTATGCAACTGAATTAGACCATGGGACAAGTTAGAGCTGAGGGTAGGGGACAGAAAATGATAATTATTAAAAGTACAGTGCATATAAACAACCACTAAGCCCAAAATTAGGTTGTATTTGAAAATAGCATTAATTTAATACCTTGATTACATTGACATATGATAACATAATGTCTCCTGAAATACCAAACCTAGTATCTACTGTGAAGGGCCAAGATAAATTGATTGCTGGCATATTTTAGTTTGCTGTTTTACCCCCCCCCCCCATGTATTGACTTGCCATTATTGTGTTATTGAGCTCAGAAAGGACCTGAGGCTAAAGCATATGTTATCCATCAACCAGGATTGCAAGAATCTGGAATAAACATTCAGATTAGTATTTCAAGATGATCACTTAGAGAGCATACATGGCATAGAAAATCATCACTTGATTATGATTGTCATAAGTTCAAATGTAATGCAAGAAGAAGTGCTAAGAGCGAATACATACACATTGATTTTTAAATGTGAAAATAAAAGATTTGCAGTTGATGAGTACAGGTTAAGTACAACCATTTAGATTTCAATGAGGAAAAACAATGACAATGATCTCACAAGACAATGATCTCAACAGGCAATTTAAAGGGATTGAAAACCACTTCTATTGAGGATATAAAGTAATGTACGGTAAACAACCTGATTACACAATAAATTGTCTTTTGTTTTACAAAAACGGATGTTTATTTTTATGTAGTTCTCTTCAATAAGATTTCAGTATAAACCTTAGGTCTTTTTCTGTGCTCATTTCATGCTGATCTAAATGTATGCCTTAATGGCAAAGCCTTATGTTGCATCTTTAGCATTGCTAAATGAATCGTGATTTTTTTTCTGAAAAGATATACAGATAAAAATTTGCTAGTTTGATAAATATCCCAGGGCTGGGGTTATCCCGTCATCTGTAACAGTGTTTGTGTAAAATCAGTATTAAAGTGAAAGGGCTCTTGGAATTGTTTTAAAATACTAAAATGCCTCAAAATACCATGCTTCTTGTTTTTAATGTGCCTTTTATTTCAATATTATGTTCATTTCCAGATGCTGTTTTAGTATGTATTTATTAAATCAAGTACAAAAAGTACATGTAGATTACATTTTGTATTCTTTTTACTTTGCTAACTTGTGTTCAGGAAACCAGGTTTTATTATGGGTAGCCAGTTTATTGAAACATTACTAAACAACAACATAATCAGTGTTTTACATATTCCATAATACAAACTATGTTGTTCGGATGCAAATTACATTGTTCTGAGATCCTTGGATACATTGTTTCTCTTATTAGCCTGAATATTGACAGCATATACTTAAGACAGCATATATAAAAGATAAAAGTAACAGCTATCACAGAGACAACCTCTCAGATTTGTTTTGTTAAATGCACCATAAAAGGCATCTCGTGTTCACATTTATTGTCCAAGAGGTGTTCATTCAAATTTAGTAGGTAATTAAGAAATGTTATACTGTACATATCTCCAAAAGTATTTTTTTACCGCACCACTTTGTAAGGTGCAAAAAATTTATAAGCATTTTGGAATGTTTTTCTATTCTCAAAATAAAACATGACATTTGTAAAGCAGCTATTGTGCTTCAGTGAAAGAGGCAAAGGATGCATTCTTACCCTCAGTTCCTCAGCCTTTTAGCCATAATGTATATTATATTACAACTAATGTCCTTTGTTTCTACAACAAAATGTAGACTTAAATTAATATTACACCCATTGATTATTGAAGATGAAACTTAATCATTATCAACTGTTGTACTCCATCAGAAGCCAAACTATATTGTATGTAATACAATGTTATAAAGTGCCTTGCAAAAACAATCAGGCACTTTTATCAGGGAGCAAGTGAAGCAAAGGGGTTGAGCAAAATTTTCCAGATTTTGGCTCTTACAAATATTTCCCTGTAGGGTCAAGAATTATGTCAAATCTGTTTGACAATAAAAGTAGCAGTTACAACGGTAGATACAAACATGCATATAGCTATCATTTGGAATGTTGCTAGATACTACGTTGATATTAATTAATTAGTTAATAACTAAACGCTAGTTAGTAACAACTAAACGTTTAAGCAACATTGGCAACATGCATTGCTTTTCAACTGTGATAAGCTTTTACAGAAGTCAATGTGGATTGTACCCAGTACATGCCACTAAAATGTAAGGCGGACGAAAAGCCGTGTTTTTACCAACACTGCAAAACATTTATATTTTTCATTATTTTAAATCCAGATTTAACCTGAAAAAAAATAAAATATATATATATTTTTTTTTTTCAGGTTAAATCTGGATTTAAAATAATGTATATATATATATATATATATATATATATATATATACTAAAAAGGAATTATCTCGCTCAACCCTCTACCGGAAATTTACCGGAAGTGTCCTGAAGTCCTTTAGTGCCTAATGTTGTTTATCGTCCTGCTTACAGACATCAAGTCCCTCTTTTCGAGGTGTATTTTACAATCTTATAAAAAATAATTACATAGGAAGATGGAAGAAGACGTTTTAACAACACTGAAAATATTAATAATTGGAGAAAGTGGCGTTGGGAAGTCCAGGTAAGAAAGATATCGTTAACGTAAAATAATAGTTTTGCTTCATGGACTCGAAGAGTATCAGTACAATAACTAACGCCGACGACTAGCCAGTTACTAGTTAGTACTGTATGAATTATGAATGTGTTATTAGTAACATTCACCGTAACTACATGCCCATGCCTTGGCTTGATCAGTTTTAAATGTACGTTGTTATTGAAGGACAAACCAATAATGTGTATACTGTTTAGAGATCTCATACAAGGTATTTGGCTAACGGTTGTGTGCTATGCCACATCAGCTAACTAACGTCTGTACGCTAAGCTAAGTAGCCGAAGCAAGCTCGCGGAGGCTAGCTTTGCCACAGTCTGTGGGTGACGTAACGAATGTGATGAGTTGGAGATGTTGCAACAAGTATGGCTGCTGTTCTGTAATTAGTTATTTTCTTACAACTTGACACAGCTAATGTCAAGATGTCTTTATTAGTAACTTCAGATATAACTATTTTACATACACACAGTTGAGGATATCAACTGTAATGCTGAATCAAAACAAAACGGGAGATTTGACAAATAATGAAAGCTAGTAATGTTTTGACTATCTAGTTTCCTCCCATGAAATAAAACGCAAGCATTTCATGCGTTGAAGATTACCACATAGTCCTTGTCTTTTTATATTTTGTTATGGAGAATGTTTATACGTAAATGTAAACCAATTATTTGGACATTTGGAAAAAAATATTTTGTTGCTTTACATTTTAGTTTGCCTGAGAACACATTCCCATTTACAACTACAACCAGTTGCCTTCCCCCGGGACACAACACAGACTTCGGGATTCTATTATGCATGTTGCAAACTTTCAGTTACTGGTCCACACTGCTCCTAACTACTACAGCAGGTGGATGGTTAGGAAGAGTGCTTGTATTTTTACAGCATTGGCAGTACACCAGTACATCCAGGAATCAGATGGAATCTTCTTTCAAGGCCTTTGGTTCAGATCAGATATTTTTATTAAAATAATCAAATCAATTAGTTAGGTTAGTTGAAGGAACATCTGACAGATGTACCAAAACTGGATATTTCTTCCATTCTGGCAAGATACACTCAAACAGCATCTGCAACAAGGGTTGCGTTGGTTCTTTATGAGATTTCAAGCCTTTTGAAACATTTTTCTTAACAATCTCTTTGGCAGATTTTATTGAATATTTTAGCAAGATTAGTTAGGTGAGATTTAAAGATTCTTAGCCTCTCAACCACTGGAATTCTATCATTTCAGTAAACCATCCTCTGCTTTTTTTTTGTGTGAAAAAAAGTCAATTTATACTCATGGAAGCAATGCCATTTCTGGATGAGAAAACACTGCTCGCTATTGTTTTAATAATGTGTGCCAGGACTTGTTTCAAATGTATTGTTAGACTTTAATATGATACGATTAGATTCAATCCTATTACTATGCAGACATCTCTGCTCAGGTCATCAAATCATTACATTTCTCCTTGGCAGGAAAACAGGGCTGGAGGTTTAATTTTACTAGACATATTGGCCTCTTTCAATGCTATTGTGCTGTGCATTGCTACTGAAATGTCAGGCAACTGAGATCAGTTATTGTTCTAACATTCCACGATAAAGTAATTCCTTATGGATCCGGATGAAGAAAATGACCTGTGTTGTGGGTTACTGGAAATAATAAAGATTACCTAGGCTACATCATTAGCCCTGTGATTCAGTTCCTAGCATTTGAATGGTGACTCAGAACCAAGCCGTGACCCTCTCACCACCAACCAATGATGTCATCTGATATCAGGTTGTTAGTGCGATGAATATGTGGACCTACGTGCTTGTGGCCAATCATTTCCTGATGATCAGGCAAATAATTAGCCAGACCATCACTCTCTTTTGTTTGCATTCCGGTCTCTAAATCAAAGAGTCCTATGCCAAAGAGTCTGTATTTTCTTCAGAACTCTGAACATTCTTTTAATAATGAGCTTAAGGAGAAAAGAGAAAAACACTGACTATCCTCCAGTTACAATGATTATGCATTGTTTTTTTTACTCTAATTTCTCTCTTCACAGAACGTTGGAATCCATCCAAGCAATGTATAAAGTAGCCACATTCTTGGAGTACATTCTGTAGTTTCCATCTGAAAATATGTTGGCTTTAATGTTCAGCTTCAAAGTACTACAACTTTTATTTATTTCACGGTTGTTTAACGAGGTCGGTTGCGAACTAATTGTAATTTTTTATGAGGATCTGTGAAGGCATACTATTGCATAGGGCAGGGCTACGTGCTGAACCTGTCAGTTATCTAAATAGTATAGAAACACTGTATAAAAGGGCAATTTAAATAATCATTAAATTACAGCTCGACACATACAGGTAGATGTAATGACTAAGAGGGGGTGTTGTGTCTTAGCAGTTGTTTCTGATATATTTAAGATTAAAGAGTTGCGCTATGGTTTCATCAAGTTAACGCCTGTTTTCATGTTTGTATTTTTTTTTTAGTCTTCTCTTGAGATTCACAGATGACACATTTGACCCGGAATTAGCAGCAACAATAGGTAAGTTCTTACTGTGTTTAAAAATAATCATGTTGGTTTGTACTTCACCTAGGGTATTTGAGGCTTTTTTTCCAGGTTTCGATTGTGAGTGACTTTGACAGTGAAGGAATGGCAAAATTCATAGTGCTATTTGTTACTTGTCTTTTATTGCTATAATGAGAAGCACAATTGAAGTTGAATAAGTTATTATGATTATTATTATTATTATTACATATATCAAAGACACAAAAACAACCTTTTCTTTTTACAATCAGATTTTTCTAAAGCAATTCTGACTGCACAAAGTGGTCTTTGTTTAAAAAACCGTACGTGCCTCTGGATTCCCAGAGTGAGAGAGAAACGTCTATGTAATAAAAACACTTTTTTTGCTAGGCATGCATCACTCTTATTTTACTTGGCCAACTCAGTATCTTTGCCAAACAGATGTCCCAATAGAAGTCTAGCTGTACTCCCCACATTGACACAAGTCGCTTGGGGTTTGTGGCTGAAAACCACTGGTATCCATCCATCCTTCAATTGCTGCTTGTCTATGTCCTCTGTTTGTATAAAGTAACAGTTGGATCTATATGTGTCTGTCATATTAGCATAAACCTACTATAGTCTCTGCAAAATATTTAATGTTTCTCTGGATTATCCTTTACCAGTATGTCAAATCTGTCCTTTGGAATACAGGGTTCGTAGTGTCCGTTTGACATTTAATTGAGGCCACCAATCACAACTTAATTCCAAATGTCCAATGACATCTGTCAAGCGTCTGACCTCAGGTGACCAACTCATGAATAGTCACACTAAAGAACACTAGAGTACCCTACATGGGATGTTAATTTCTTTTTTGTAATAAACTGGGGTGGAATGATTGCTTTCTTGATTTGTTGGTCTGTGATGGTCTATGTGTGGTTTAAAGTGAACTACCTGTCTCTTTCCATATGGTCAGTTTTGGGCCTGTTCAGGATTTTTCAGGTCAGCCGTTATGAGTTTAGTCTGCAGCACCAAAGCCCTCCCTTGACTCTGCTGTAGTGATTGTTCGTTATTGTAAGGTTGGATGTATGTCAACACAGATGCCCCATCATGACTCTGGGTGTTCGTTTGCCTACACTGTAGTCTGCTGAACACAACGGACCATAGGGACAAAGCAAACCTAGGCAGAACTGACTGTTTAGTGTACATTCCTCTGTGCTACACGGCTGGTGTCGCTAGCAAAGCAACCCTGCAGGGTTAGGTGCAAAAGAAAAGGCAGTGGCGAGAGATTGTTAGTATTCAGGCCATTTTTAGACCAACGTACAGGGTAGTCTGTAAGTATTCGGAGAGTGAATTTTGTTGTTTTGGCTCTGTGCTCCAGCAGATATTGTTTGAAATTTAACAATGACTAAAAGGTTGAAGTGCAGAGTGTCAGCTGTACGTTTAGGGCATATACATCCATGTGTGAGTTACAGCCCTTTTCGTACAGTTCCAAGCATGAGAAAATAGACAAATAGAATTCTCAAATGAAGTTATATTAGTTCCTACTAGTACTTTGCAAATCCTTTGCATTCAACTCAAAAATTAAGAAACGGGGTATCTTTCCTGGTGATGCTCAGTACCTGTTTGATTTGGGTCTTTTTGACTTCAGTTTTCTATTCAGCAAATTAAAAGCATGCTCAGTTGAAATAGGTCAGATGACTTACCCGTCAGGAACATTAAAAAACATAATTGTTTTGGCCCTGAAAAACTATTTCAAACTAGCAGTATGTTTGGATCATTATCCTGCTGTGGGGTAAATTGCCATTCAATGTGTTTTGAGGCATTACATTTTTTTGAGACGAGAGGATGTTTCTGTACACTTCAGAATTCAACCGAGTGCTGCCGTCATTGAGTGCTGCCGTCATTGAGTGCTGCCGTCATTGAGTGCTGCCGTAAAGGCTGCTGAACCGGTTCGGTCAGTGTCAGCCGTACTCATCCAAAATATGAAACCCCTCTACCTGATTTTACAGATTGTTAGTTTTACAGGTTTTTCTTCTCCAAATTTCCTCTTTTCATCTGTTCCCAATACCTTTTTGGTATTATTTTGGCCCTCCTATTTTTTCAGTTTAACTAGTTTTTGTGCACCTTGCAGTTCAATCTCTGCAGTTCCCCTGAGAAGCCGTTATGTATGGGAGTGGCTAACACATCCAAGCCTGCATGCTGCAGAGTGGAACTGATCTGTCAGACAGTTCTTTGTTTTTTATAGTGAGCCTTCTTTGGTCATTAACTGTGGAGGTCTTCTAACCAGTGTTTTCTTTCTTTGTAAAAATATTCAAATCCAAAGGGTCTGGGGTATCGAGCTATAACACAACATCAGTCACTGTCTGAATACTTATGGAGTGCACTGTATATCTCCTGTTTCCCTTAGCTCCTGCCATCACATAGAATAACGTTATTGTACTACAAAACTGCCGCTGCAACCAATAAAATGAAGGCTTATTTTTTTTTTTTTAACAATTCAGCGCCCAACCAACCTTAATTTTGCTTGGATCAGTTTTAATCCCTGGGGATATGCGGTTTTGATCTTGGTGTACAGATGTTGTTAACATGGCCTGACCTGTGTATTTAGCATTGTGGCGCTTGCTGTTGATGGTGATTTTTGCCTGAACAGAAGCTCCAGGTGGTCTGTGAGAAGGTCTGATGCTCAGCTACTCTGAGAAGGAAAGCCTATGATTGACAATCTCCTGAGTAGAGGGGTATATGAAGAGAGTCAGAGGAAGTCAGAGAAGACCTCCTCTTCGAGGGTGATGAGCATGCAGCATGGTGTGGTGATTTGTATGTAAATGGGTTTCGGAACTGAAGTGGATTAAAGAGTAAATCATGATGTCACTTTAGAGTGGTCACAGTTGAATAATAAAAATATATATATATATTGAGACCTGCTAGATATGTTTTTTGTATTTATGCTTTGGCTGGGTATCAATTAAAAATGTTTTACTAATTAATCGCACAATTTTCTGTAATTAATCGCGATTAATCACATTTTTTATTGTGGTAGAATCACTAAAGTAAAGCAGTAAACACAATGAAGTATATTTTAAATAGAACATATTATGACATCTTGTGAACTGTAAACAAAATTACAGAGTAGTCATTCCCATCAATTATATGCAGCAACATTATAAACAACAAAGCTTTAAGGGCCCAATCCCTAAACTCTAAGCCCTAAACCCTCACTGACTTAATTGACGTCACCTGGTAAGTGATTGAGTGCAAGAGGCTGCAAGGGATCAAAATGCTCTTTGGTCAAGTTTGATGAAAGTTCCGAACTACACACAGTTCTGCCTTAATGAACCATTTATTGAGTCAAGCATACACTTTTACCACAGTTGAATACATTTTTTCATAAGATGGAATTTTCTATTTGCATACAATAAAATATTTGTTGTCAACCTTGCTTTTATTGTTTGGGTTAATTTTTTTTAATTTTTTTTACTTAAGTTCAAAACATTTAAGCTCAATTTGTTCAATTCCATTGAGCTACAGTATGTTACTGTATTGTGATGACTTTGCCGAAGACCCAGTTAAATAAAAATTCTAAGTCAATTAAAAAGATTTAGTAGACGCTTAAAGAGTTTTTCATTCGGAATATGATAACTGTTTGCAATAGTGGACGTATTCAGCATTAGCATTGAACGTCAGACACCCAGTCCCCCAGAAGAATGAACGAAAGGACTTTAAAATATTTAATTAATTTCGCTGAACAAGATTCAAAGATCCTAGTCAGTAGATCCAAACTTCCCATCATTGACTCTGTCAATAGCTGTGGTTTAAACCCAGGATATAGTGTTTGTGATACACGCAAAAAAAGATGCTGCGTTAATTGCGTTAAACAAATAAAGACATGTTCCGCATGTCGTTTTAAGTCACAACTCCTTTTATGTTTTATGTGTGTGAAGCTGAGCTCCCTACTTGCCAGTGTAAGCAGGGTCAGGTGTAGTTTACACACATTTTGTGGTTTGTACGCACCAATGTTTTGTCCATTCATTTGAAATGAGTCCAATAATTTGTCTTCTTGCTTCATGTCATCAGATACTGTATTTCTTTTTGATGAATATTCTTGGCATGTACGACCTGTGGGATGAATTGATTAACGCTGACTTATGCTGTAAGAATCCATCATAGTGGTTCATCATTAGTGTTTGTGTTGATGATCTTCATTATTGTGTGTGTCTGTGCAGGTGTAGACTTCAAAGTGAAGACGATATCTGTGGACGGTAACAAGGCCAAGTTGGCAATATGGGTAAGTTATTATCTCCACCAAGGGGAAAAAGGAACTGTTATAGGCTCTGTATGGTGTGTAGTCTAATGAAGCGTTATTAATGTGCTGTATAGTTGACTGTTCTACCGCTGATGATCTTTGTGTTAAAGGCTGCACATCAGAACGAGAGCTCTTCATTCAAACATGTGCTTGACTTACTGCTGAACCATCCTTTACATAATGTGATTCATCAAACATCCAAAAGATGGTGCTAATGTACAGCATCCTGAGCACCAACCGTAAATGACTAATGGCAGGCAAATTGAGCTTTATTCTTGAGTCCGGGTTCCGTGTTGTTTTTTATGGTTCAGTTTTAGTCCCACCACCATATTTTTCTCCATTTGTGTCCAGAGCCCGATGGCTTAGAGGGTTATGGTTGTTAGATGTCTCCAGAGCTTAAATGTTGATGGTCCAGACTTAAGATCTGCAATGGCTGTGTTTTGCAGGACACAGCTGGCCAGGAGCGCTTCCGAACTCTGACCCCTAGTTATTACCGGGGCGCACAGGGTGTCATCCTGGGTGAGCAAGCAACTACATTATCGTCGTTGGTGTGGACCCATATAGCCTCCATGAAGACAGTCTTGTCGTCTACTGTTATAATGCTAAAACAGACAATGCATCTCCAGGCTATGGTTACAGGGTTGACACCAGGATAGAGGTTGAGCTGACCTTACCACTAAAGCAGACCTCCCCCAAAAACCACAATATATCTACAGGCTATGGTAACGGGGTTGACACCATGATAGAGTTTGAGCTGACCTTACCACTAAAGCAGACCTCCCCCAAAAACCACAATATATCT
>JACXGK010004019.1:0-19723 GCA_016801125.1 Novumbra hubbsi | reverse complement strand
GTTGAGCTGACCTTACCACTAAAGCAGAGATCTTCCGATGCTAACACACGCATGTGTTAGCTGTAGTTGGCTAGCTAATAGGCAAGGACATTGCCAGAGTGCATTACAACGGAAATGGACAACCAACCACCAGTCCATAGGTATAGACCTATTCAAAAACATTCTTCCAAGTTGGGTAACTTTGTCATAACCAATGTATAGAATATCATTAGAATATATATAGTATAACCGTTACTCACATGCTTTTTTGCGACGTGTCAGAGTGGTTTTGATACATGGTGTGGAAGGTCAAAGATTCCTCCACAATGGCAGTATGTTCTGCAGCATTCTGGTGTCTGAAGAGATGCAATGTTTCTGACTGAGCGCTTCATCTCTTATCTGCCTGTCAGTGTATGACGTAACACGACGGGATACATTCACCAAACTGGACAACTGGCTTAATGAGTTGGAGACGTACTGTACACGGAATGACCTCGTTAAGATGCTGGTTGGGAACAAAATTGATAAGGTGAGTCTGTATACCGGGTGTCAGATCAGAGCTGGCTTGAATTTTGGGGGTTACATTTCCCATCTATTTGCTTTAAGACCCGTGTGGTCATACAATATATATGACAGTCTAATATAGATGATACTTGGTATATGGGACATGCATAGGGACAATCTGCACTTTAAAAAAACAATAAATGGCTTCTGTTTTGGTAAAAAGTTCAGTGATGGGCCTGGATTACTTTGACCACTTTCAACTTAATTGCTCATATTCTTCAAGGTTCACAGTGAATCATTAATAAGCTCCAGAAATGGATATAGCAACTGCAGTTCACCCCCCATGATGCACAGTGTTATCAATTTGAGGTGGAATGTAACGGGCATAATATTACCTCACCACCTAAATGTGTCTCTTAAAACTGAACTAAGAGGTCTTGGTGTGTAAGCCGTCGTTATACTTTAACACCCAAGCCCCACGTGGCCCACAGCAGTGCTTCTCTGGGTTCCCCCAAGCCTGTGTTCTGTTAAAAATGTGTCATTACATTGAAACGTATCCTGCTGCCTCCGTGTGTATTTGAATGCTTATCTTCTGCCATACTATGATATGTTGTTGTAGTAGTTTGCATCAGTAGTAACCTTAGCAGGCGTATTGTACAGTACTGTGTGCTTTTTGTCTGTTTTCTCTGTTCCGAGACTCAGTCATATTGCCAGTACCTGACAGGCATGCTAGACAAACCTCATGAAAGAGGACTCTCATTTGTTTTAGGAAAACCATGAACTAGACAGGAACGAAGGACTGAAGTTTGCAAGAAAACATTCCATGCTGTTTATAGGTAAGTCAGGAGCAGGGAGGACTCCCCTGTCTGACCCAACTCCGGGCATGAGTTATGGCAGGCCATTATACAGGGGGAATCGCTTTTTAAATAGCTGTAATACCTGGACTGGAACGTTTGCCTACTTCTATTTATGACAATCTTTTTTTTTTATCCGCCTCTGTCTGTTTGTCATGTTTCATGTTGATTCATGGCCGCACAACAAAGCAATTGAATGACTTTTCTAAATTCCGGGTTGTATATTTATATACTCATCTGTACCCTTAGGAATATTGTTGCAGTCGTCTTAATATTATGATCACATTTGGGATGTGTTAAATAGCAGTAGGATCATCTTTTGAATAAGTAAATATCTGAGCAGAAATGCCATCTATCATCTTTTGGCGCTGCTGTTTAAGTAACCTTATCAAATGTTTCTCACCACTGGGAGTAACCTTTTGAGAAAGGCATAAGATTAGTGTATGAAATTGTTACACCACCATCCTTTATGGTAAAAAAGGGCTCATTGATTCAAGTCCAATCTTTATTGCATCTTATCAGACATTTGGTTTGTCACCCTGGACATGGTATTATGGGGTAATTCAATCACACCTCAAGCCAGTCAGGCAGAATACTGAACACGACTGCCCATGGTAACCTATCTGAGGGGAACCAACTTGGACGGGCAAACTGAGACGGACAAATCTTGTGAGCAATCAATTGTCAAGACCACAAGACAGGGACCCAAACCTCACTGGTTCTGGCTGAAGATCTTACTCATTGGAGTTAAGGCAAGAGACTGCTTTCAGCGCTTATCGCAGCCTGGCAGGAATACAAACTGTACAAGTAGTCAGCTGTCTTCTGTCTTGGGTTTTATCCCTCATTGGCCTTGAAATGGGGGATTTTGGATGAGTCTGGGCCCTGTATTTGTCGTCAGAAAGTGACAAACTGGATGAGAGCTGATGTGTACTTTTCAGAATGTTTTCAGAATCTTGCTGCTTCATCTGTGGAGGTCAGCGGCCAGACGACGTGAAGGAACAGCCAGTCGTTGACAGTTGTTATGTCTGTGTCTTTTTCCCTCCATCTCCCTTTCTCTCTCGGTCCGTGGGCCAGAGGCCAGCGCTAAGACACGGGACGGCGTGCAGTGTGCATTTGAGGAGCTGGTAGAGAAGATCATCCAAACCCCGGGACTGTGGGAGAGCGAGACCCAGGGCCGTGGGGTCCAGCTGGGCCGGCAGGACCAGGCTGCAGGAGGGAGCTGTGGGGGGTACTGCTCACTAGTATAGACAACACGCATCCACACAAACGTGAAAGCACCGTACACCCAACTGTACATACACTCACACTGATGGCCATTTCCAGAGAAGAAGACTATTACTGGGATTCAGACTAATCCCCCATCAGCCCTTGTGTTGGAGGCGGGGCTGCTCCCCACCAGCACTCTCTGCTCATTGGCTGGGATCATTCACAGGGACATTTGCACACGCCTGGCATCATGGCCGTCCCCTGTCTTCTGTCTGTCCCTCCGCTGGCGGGAATTCAGCATTCAATGAGTTTATCTTGGGGACTGAATAACACCAAACCGTTAATAGCAAGATCCATTATGCCTATTTATTCAAATATTTGAGAAATGTGAAGTCCTAACCAACGCCTGTTATTTGATTCGTTTGGACTTTTCTTTGCCAACACCCTATTGTTAGTTGTTCCCCTTAGGCTTCTGCCCCCTGTTTCCTTTGGTAAGACAGACATCTGCCTGGTGTCACCATGCCGCCTTCTAACCCTAACCCCCTTGTGTTTGGAGAGCCTCTGGTATTCCCAATCACTACCAGTCCCACATCTTGAGCCTCTCTCTCTTTCTCCCTTGCTCTTTCTTTTTGTTGTCCAAACTCCCCCTTTTGTTTGAAAAATAATGGCGTTACCAAGTTTCTGGAACACACGTTTACTACTTTTATTGACTTGGATTCCAAACTTTCAGTGCATTTTGAAGGGTTTATAAATCAAACGGATTGGCATGAAGGAGTTTACTTTCCATTGTGTGGGTCATGAAAAGCAACCGAACAATGGAGGCTGCACGGCTTGTTTTGTTGCTAGTTGTTGTAATGGGCTATGACCGACCTGGGCATCTGCCAGCCACACAGGTAATGTTAATATCAGCGCTGCTTCATTCTGCCTTCAGCAGCAAATAATGCAGCTCTATGTTGAAACAAAAAATACAAACGCAAAGGTTTTCTCTCAGAGAATACAATGACTCATATGGGTGTTTCTGCTGGAGACTAAAATCAAAGAGTGAGTATTAAGCCCTTTACAAATAGCTTTTGCAGAATTCTCTACTGTATGTCTCCTTCGTCTTGTCCCTTCAGCTTACAGACAATGGCCTTTTCTCAAGTACTATTTCTTGTCTCTACATGTCGTTTTCTCAAAACCCATTATATTACAAAGCTTCTGTGACTTCGAATGAATCTTTGCATTTTTACTATAGTTCAGAAAACAGCCGTAGCAATTAAACATTTAATTCAGAAGGTTTTTCATAATCTTTCTCAAAATCAAACAAACAGAATGCTTGTCATGTAATTCGACATGGCCCATGCATTCTTTTGTAAGGAATGTATGCTGTGCCTCATTAGATTCCACTTCAATTATGGAGGCTGGATTATTGCATAAACGCTGAAAGGGGTCACTGAAGGGTCTAATTGGGCCCGACACCAGAGGTATTTGACACTCTCCTCGGGGACCCTTCGGCCATACCATGTCATGGATCTATTCCAGCGCTAGTACACCTGATTAGACTTGTCAGATAATCATCAAGCCAATATTAGTGAATTAGGTGTGCTTGTTCAGTTGGGAAGTGTCTGGGGGTTCTGGAGGTGACGGTGACGTCTGGGCCCTACACCCCTGGTCACGTCCGCTCCCTCAACTTTGGAACACTTCTGCGAATGGCAGAGGCCCAGGCGAGGGTTTTTGTGATTAGTAGCATTATTGATCTTGTTTTATTGCATGGGGATTTTTATTTAGATTTTTTCATGTTAGCTCTGTGAATGACAACCCTCAAGAGTATTGCTAATTTGAAAATAAGGGTACAATTTCCAACTTTATATCCGACTACATAAATCACACGTACCCAATACTAGAGTGACATTACCTGCATTCAAAACCATTACAACTGGTTTATATAGTATTCCTATGTAGGCCGATGTAATCTATTTGTTATGAACTACTGTTGATGGCCGGTTAATGATAAGACTATTGTTTTTTTGTTTCACTTCAACATGTATAAGCTCATTATAAATGAGTGTGTATTTAGAAATACTTTGAAGAATATGTATAACACTTCTATAGATTGTAAAATATGAATGTCTACAAATTGCAATTATAAAACCGCCCTGTATAATAAAGTGAATAAAGTACTTTTTAATGGATTTGTAAATGTTTTCAATTAATGTGCTTTGCTAAAAACAATGTAGATGTCTTACCATGTTGGACTTGGAAAAGTTATCTTTTGGTGAGAACTGAATACAATTTCTCTCTTTTTTCTTTTCTTTTTGGATTCCTCAGCTTTACAAGGGGAATAGAGACATAGCTACGTTCTGTATATGTGTGTTTTGTTTAAATGCAGTCCGAGGACTCTGTCGGCTCATAGACATGTGATGTATCTAAATCATCTCTGTGGCAGCCGTTCAGGAAACCCCACTATGGCCATAACTCCTTTACCATGGTGCAGTGGGTTTGACTGGGATGTGTATAATTCCTGTGAGATTTGAAAGGGCTGGCAAAGCCGACCGCTAGCCTCTGTTCTGCTCACCGCTCAGCGAAGGCAGTTAGTCTGAAAATATGTCTTAGTCAAACACCGACACAGACCTACGACATAACTGAATGTCTCGCACCAACAGAGAGCTACTACATAATGTTGCATTAGTCTGGTTTTGTTCCACACTATCTGCTTTCTAATGGAAGCTCGAAGTTCGTAAGTGCATCGCTTCCAAGTAGAAGTTATGTTCCCAAAGAATGTACCACCTCAAACCCTAGGTTTAAAAAATATGTTTATGCCATGGAGGGTTATGGTAGATGGCCAGTATACTACAGCTAAGAGATGTTCTTTGGCACAAAGCATCGCAGAGTGTCTGGGCACAGCACTTAGCCAAGCCATGCTGGCAATATATCACAAACCCTCATGAAGCCTTATTGCTATTAAAATGCAGATAATAACGCAATTAGAAGAGTACCAGTTTGTGACCAACGGTACACAGTCTTGTATACCACAGCATTTAGCCAATCACCAGTCAGGATTTACATATCCCAGTTAACAATAGTATTTCTTTCTAAAGTTGTAGACTAAATTCAAAGCTCCAGATATGAAAACCCTCTGAGACTTGGTGATAAGCAGGCCACTATGAATGGGTTTGGGTCCATTTAGGCACTAAGAACGGATCATCCACTGTGAGTCCGGTCCAAATCATTGAGAGCAGCTGGAAGTACTGAGCCACGATGTGTCTGTATCTTATCAGCGCAGACTCATATCTCTAGCAGATCTCATGGGTTTTGGGTTAGTGCTAGAAATCTAGAAATCAGTTTTATGACACGTCGGGCTTTGTTTCATAAGGTGTTGGGTTACCAGTTGTCTCTCAGTCGGGCTTCGCTCGCTGATGGTCTACTATCAGGTAATTGCTTTGCCAGGCTGACCAGAAGTGACGAATGGAAGAATCGAAAGGATCACGCTCCCTGTTACAGCTGAAGGAAGAAATCAGAGATGTTATCGGGAGCAGTAAGGCTAATAGGTTAACCATGAGGATAACCTCTGCCTGCCGTGCCTGGTGTTGGATGGAGCGTGTGTGTAGAAGTAATCGGGGGGCACTGGGGATTAGGCCTTGTCTAATAAGCGACCCTTTCCACACCATTGTGCCGAACTTGAAAAAAGCAGTGCTGGCTCCGTATCTCGTTGTCCTTTCCAGCAGTTGGTTGGATGTCTGACCTGGTCAGAACCTACCAATCGGTTCAGTGGTGCCCAGCTCAGTGGCGGTTTAACGGGAGTCTGTAAGGCACCTGTGGGTCTGCAGACTGTTCTAGTGTTTATGTTCCTGAAGTGAGGTAGAGGAAATTCATTCAAGCTTCTTTCCCTCCATTTGAAGTCAATAGGCTCCAGCTCCCCCTTCAGCCGGCTCCCCTGCCCCCTTGCTTGGGTTACGTGTGGGTCCCAATTGGCATCTCATTCCCTACGTACTGTGCTACTGTTAACCAGGGGCCATAGGCCTCCGTTCAAAATGAGTGCACCTCAGGAAATAGTTTGCCATTTAGGCTGTACCCTTCTCTGTACCAGAAGCCTCTGAGGTAATATAACCAACAACCCAATAACTGATGAGACTGTCACTACAGGTGGAAACACAGTAATTAAGTTGACTCCCCTGTTTAGATTGTCGTAGTCGCTTTACACTCTATGTCCTGCTATTTCATTTGAAGCTTCTTGTTTCACTTTTTAACTGGTCTGTCTTGCCCTCTGAGATGTATGGGCCTCTCTTATCCTGGAATGATCTTTTACTCCATATTGTCAGTCTTTTCCAAAAATTTTTAACTCCCTCTCGGTCCTTTCTCTAGATTGGAGTCCTCTCAAGATGGATTCTGTGCTCTCATAGGTTTTACCGCATCCTCTCAGTTAGAAAGTCTACAAGAGCAGTCAGACTCACGCTGCCTCATAACCTAATCATTCCTGATCTTGGGTGAATAGGAAACCTCTAACCCTGTTTGGTGTGAACTCTTGGCCTAATTCCATGTAAATCCATTTGATTTGTAATTGAGTTTCCTCTGGATTTGAAACTATGCCAATCTAATTTATACCTAAATGATTGTATTGTAACCTATACTTGTTATTTGGACAAATATGGACTTCTATGTGAAGGCCCCTAAAGTAAGCAAGGGAGAGGGAGCCCAGTGAATCCACACCCAACCAGCGGAAGCTTCTGTCTCCACAGGACAGTCTTTCATCCTGGCCTCGGGTTACTGTGCTAATAAGCAAAGGGCTCAAAGAGAAGGACAGACCAGGGCCACATACACGGACGCACATACGCAGAACGAGAGGATGAGTATCACCATTCATCATCCATCTAACCATAATCTCGCATGTTTATTGCGGTCCCCGCTTCGCTCCCATCAGACGTTTTTCTGGCCACACTCCGGATCTCCGCGGCATTCTCTGGCCGTGCTGTCATTCACCCACGACGCCCGACCGCATGTCACAGAAAGCCCTCCGGTCCAATCTGGACCTGTGCTACTGCAACATGGAAGCAAATATCCATGCAGGCCCAAGCTTATTGGATTCTATAATAAACTAATCAGACTGTATCAACAGGGGCTGCGTGTAAGCTTTCCACATGCCCGAAACACATCTCCAGCCGTGGAAAAGACCGCATGTTTTACCGCTACACTTCCATCTCACCTCCGCTTTGAAAAAAAAAAAAAAGTGATATTATTTAACCCCTCTTTGGGTGACATGATTGGCATGTATAGAAACAAATTCATTACTTTGTTTAAATAATCCGGCTCTGTGTTATAATTGCGGTGCTTATTTTGCTTTGAGGCTGATCTGGTTTTCAGGGTTGAACCAGGGAATTCATCGCAAACCACCAAGTCCAGAAAATTCCTTCAGTTTGACTGGCTTTGATAAAGTGTGCAGGTCTGTCCTGGTGAGGAATATTCATGGTTACTTACTTCATGAAAATTGATATCGTTGACACTTGACTTTCATTCTGTAGGTGGTTTTACCAAGTTTGTTGGTTTCTTATTTGCCGTCTGTTGGTTTTTGCTGGCTGTCTGCGGGGCATAGTGCCTTGCAGGTTATTTCGTACTTCATCACATATGTTTTTCCTTGGTGGATGTTTCAAGCGGTCCATTGTGCTCGGGATGTAACCTGAGGTAACTTTTATTACCTCGAACCACAGGAAGCTCAGGTTCTTCAAGATGTACGACGGACAATTGAAATTGAAAACACAGACAGGCCCGGACCTCAACTTCGACCTAAGTCTCCCACCCTCCCACTGGCAAATGGGGATATCTCCCTCTGTCTCTCTTTCTCGGTCTGTCTCTCCCTCTTCCTCTCTACCATTTCCCCCTAAGTAGAATACAGTTCTTGCACTATAAAGAAACTATAGATGAGTTTCACATAGAAAGGTATTGTTTAATCCAACCCTGTTCCTGTATCTCATTTGGGGAATTCATTTCGCTCATTCCAAAGGTTTCAAAATGCAAACAACATTCTGATTGGCTAATCTCAGAACCCAGAACCAAGTCTCTGTAACAATAATGTTAACAGTCTGAAACAGTTTGTGTGTCCCAAATGTCAATCTGTTCCCTTTACAGTGCACTTTTGACCAAATCTACTGTGTAGGAATTAGGGAGCAATTAATAACAACATGTCTTTGTGAATTGTAGACAGTTCGCATGTATCACTTAGTTCAGGTCATGCGTCCACTAAGTTCGTTTTTAGTTCTGAGAAGTTTCTAGCGTCGATTCCCAAGTTTCTAATCTTGTTTCCTGTTTACTGTTTGAAGATCACGATTTTCTGGATCTTCACTATAGGGTTCATCTGACATACATTTGTATTGAATAATAGTGTCTGAATACCAGCCAGCCATTTTTGTTTAGTAAATTTTTTATGACTGGACTGCATGGAAAATTTTTGTTTATATTCAAATAATTTTACATACCATCACATATTTCAAGACCGGTCACCATGCCGGAAATACCCCAAAGATATATTACTCAACAATATGGAAATGATAGGAAGTTTTTTCATACAGTTCTTTTATAAACATTTTGAATCCAACACTAGATTGGGGTCCAAAAAGTAAACTTATTGCTGTTGTTGTATAGGTATGATACGTGAAACCAATATATTTGGATTAAAAAAAAATATTGTTTTATTAATACGATAATATAATTTACAATGGCAGGACAGTTTATTGCAGTCTATGTTAGTTACTGGCAGATGTAGAAGCCGGAAAACCGACACCTCACGTTAGCTGGGGCTCGCTAACCGCACAAGATGGTTCTGTCTGCATTTGCCCGCGGGCCGGTGTGAGCGGTGTGTTGCGAGGGTTTGGCAACACCCACACCCCGACAGGGGCGTTTCGGCCCGGTTGTTTTGTCTGCACCTCACCCACCTCTGGCGGTAATGTGGAGGACATTAGTGACCAGCTGGGACTGAACCTGGATTAACACAGAGTGGCACCGGCTCCAAAACACTCTCCCGTCTAACTTTACGTCAGCTTTCACAAACAATATGTTCAGTATGTCACCATAATAAAAGCTTGCGTGCACGCACACACATTTTGTCCCCCCCCCCAGCTCCTAGGTAAGACGATATAACAGTGTGGGTTCTCCAGCGTGCCAGGTTGGCTTCTGGCTTTTTACATCAAAGTGTATGTACCAATGTTTTTGCATTGGGTTTAGGCACCCTTTCAGGCCACGACTGGCTCCCAACTCGTTTATGGCATTAGATGCCTTGGCAGCAATGCAAACAGGCACTTTTCTGAGACTTCAATTATGTACATGTGTTCAATCAAGTGGCAGACAGTAGCCAATACATTTCAGTGATGTCTCGATAATGCTTCCTCCCACCTTAAAGCGTAGGACATCTGTAGCTAAGGGTAATATTATGGACAGCCTAATCAGTCAAACACAGCCAGTCAACTGTCCTCCTGATTTTCCAATGCACTTCTGTTGTTATATCTACATTTTTGAACTTGATCTTATCTTTTTGGGTAATCTCAGTGGTCTTCCTCTGTTTTCTTGATTTATTTTCTCTGTCTTTCTACGTAAACGACTTTCTACGTAAATGAAGGGGTCACCACCATGATAGCATCATAGATTTATCAGGTAACTTGACCGGATGATCTGCCAAACCATTCTCTGAAACCATATTTCTCCCCACAATGTTAGTTTTATAGGGTTAATTCTAATAACAAATACCAGGCATGTATTTAAACAGAATAGCATAGGGTCTAATTTCACAGAAAATATCAAAAGAGATTTTGGACCAATTCATTTATTGAAGTTTGAAATAATTGATTTCACAGCTGTGTCATATTAGACAGGTGTGTTTGTTTGCATTGTTAGTGCGAGCACAAATGAGCTGTCAGTTTGAGGTCTTTATCTGAGTTCTGTGCCTCGTGTCTGACAACGTAAGGACTAAAGATTTGTCAAAGCCAACCTGCTGTCCATCACAAAGGCAGATCAATCTAAATAAATCAATCAGAGCCTTAGACAAATCGTTAGGCATGCAAGAGTCAATTGTTTGGTATATTAAGAATGAAAGAAAAATCACTGGTGACCACAGCAATGGCAAATAATCATGACCAATACAGTGGATGATTGAAGTATAATTTCGATGGTGAAGAAAGAAACTCTAACACCAGTTGCAGAAGCTCAGGGATTTGTTCCCAGAGGCTGTTTGGTACTAGGTAGTGAGGACAGATGGGTTTTACAGGGTACATGCTTCGCCTCTCAACGGTACCTTTCGGTGAACTTGTGCATCACTTCACGGCTGAGCCGTTGTTGCTTCTAGACGTCAATTGCCTCAGTTGACCTGGGCATCTCTACAAGGCAGACATTTGACAGATTGAGTTGCTGTAGAGGAATCTTTGATGGTGCCACCTAAAGTCACTGATCCCTCCAGTACAGACCCTTCTAGTGCTGTTTGTCTTTGGCGAATACATGTCTTTACATGTCAATTACTTGTCTTTGGCGATTACAAATCCACTACCTTTAAAGAGATGTCCACATACTTTTGGTCATGTAGTGTTAGATACGGAGCTCTTGTCTATAAAACTGTATACAATTACAATCAATAGCTTTTTGTATCCTAGCTGTTAATTGAGATTAACTAGTAGGCATTTATATCTGAGGCAGGGATGCAAAAACCCACTGGATGATATACTACACATAGAGATGTGATGTCCCAAATTGTCTCCTAATTCCTTGCAAGTGGTGCACAGAATAGGTAGTAAGTCACTATTCAGGTGGCAAATATGACCATCCGATCATTTGTGCACACGCTCAGAGTAGAACAATGACTTGGCCTGCAGTTACTGGAATACAATGAAAACATGAATACATATACATTCACTGTTGATTCAATTAAGAGGATTCATCCATCAGAATGTTATACAATTTAATTATGTAACCTAAAACTCGTTTTTTTATTTAAACACTTAAATCCTGTTCACAACTTTGTACCAGATGCCTAAGAATTCTGATCAGCCTTGTCAAGTTCCAGTAACTTTCCAAATCATTCATGGTTCTTCCTAAATATTGTCTGTCAACATCAAGTTGTCATTTGAAAAACGTATTTCTTGAAAACGTCATAAACTCATTCTATGCCCTTAATTTGCTTTGTGACTTGGAATGTTCTAGGTGTCATAGGATTTGGCTGTAAAGCGATTGATCACAGCACCAAAGGAAAAGGGATGGCACTCGACAAACTCCAACGTAAGCCTGGTGGATGATGTGGAAGCGTCATCAAGCCACCGCTTGACACCGCAGGTCAATTGCGTACCGGAGGACCCTGCAGGGAGGTCTGAGGGGCCATGAGCTTCTCAACTCAAACCATGTTCAACCCTGAGTTTACCCTCCCCCAACCCCCTCACCCCCCACACACTCTGTTCCACCAAGGAAGATGTAAGCAGCCCGATAGCAACATAAAACATTTTCCCTGCGTCTTGGAAGGGTGTTGGACGAAATAACAGAATCACCTAACAATATACCAAAATAACTACAAAATAGAGGGGCAGGCATGCATTTGCTTTAAAAACCGCTTGGATTGCTGTCATACAAGTCCTGCACTGTGTATAGCAGGATAGTGCCCCATGAAACTCAAGACGTACAGTTTTTGTTGAGACTGGGTCACAGATGTGTTTTTTCGGGGTTGTGCTTTTGTGGCATTGAGAAACTACCCTCTTAAGTGTCTGTCTATCCCTGTCAGTCAGATTCAACTCGGGACCATTGTTCCTCTGTGCCTATGCAATCTGGCCATAGCAGACATATGCTCCCATGTTTTTTGAGAACTTTTTATTGAATAATTTTAAAGTTTTTGTCTGATGCACCTGCCTGACCTCAGTAGCTGCATTTGTAATGGTGATGAACTTCAATGGTAGTTACTTCAGGTAATAGGTATTTTCCATGTTGAGTTTTTTGTTTTCTTTCTTTAATCTGGTATGAGGGTTAGGACCTTCCTGAAAAGGGTGGGTTTAGCATTGTTTGGACTGCTGATATTAATTAGTCAGCTTTGAATGGGCCTCCTACTATGATCCGATCGCAACTAAACTGCCACCTTGGTCATGTGCTGGAAAGGAACTCCCCTATCTGAATAGCCACTCCCCTTTTTCTGGCAGAATGTAGGATATGACACTTTACCCACCCATCTACATCTTAGCTGGACACAGGGTCATTCTTGAGGTCAATGTCATACATTACAACTTTAGAAGATAAGTGTGTGGGTGGGGATGTGCTTAGTAGTAGTGCATATCGCTCCGCCTAAACTGAACCCTCCACCCCTCACAAAGGGTTAATAGGCCGATGTAAGGGTAAAAAGTTAGAATAGCCAAAAGAAAAGTCTTCCCAAAATACTCTCCCACCCCTTGTGTTTTTAAGACCAATGTGTCATTGGTAGCAATAATAATTATTACTTTAAGGGGTTGTGTTATGGTGAAATGCCTCTTTAACAAGTTCCCCAAGTTTTCCAGAAACCCTAGTGGAGGTTTGTGGAGGTCCTTGTTGTTTTTGGTCTTGAATCCTCAAATCTTCAAACCGTTTTATGTGATTTCTGCAGCTCTTTACAGACATTTACATGGTTATTGTAACAATATTATTTTAATAATAATATTTAATTAACAATATTTTTTTTATATTTTAACTGTCCCCTATGTCCAATAGTAACTTTTTTTCATTGGGATTGGAAAAAAATGTTTGTCCCCATAATATAGTCAGTTTAGTAACACACATAAGAAACACGAATGTAAAATCTTAAATATGTATCGGCAACCAATATATGAACAATATTTGTTCCCATTTGATTCTAGATTTATGGAAACATTACAGTTTTGGCTGGAGTCTTCAGACCCAAGAATTTTGAGACGTATTTATGTGCTGGCCTTGGGAACTGGCTGCCACTCTGATGACATGCTCCTGGCCTGGTCTAGATGCTCCTTCTCTATCCCCCAGCCAGATCACCAAAGAGGAGGTGGTAGGTTTGTGCATGAGCAAGTGTGTCTCTGTGCTTGCACACATTTGTGATTCCCTGTGTGTGTGCATATTCTTGTGTGTGTGTATATGTGTCCAGTACCATAACACAACTACTCACAAAATTGCAAATATTATTTCACAGACAAATACCTTGGGAGCATGGTCTGGACACATGAAAGCCTTTGTGCGTTTTTCTTCCATGCCCCAGTCAATGAGATATGATCCTCTGCGCACACATACGATTCAAACAAGGAGAGGCAGACTCAGACCATCGACAATGTATCTTTGTCTTTCCAAATAGAAAGTGTTAACGTGAGAGGACCTTACAGGCTCCATCCCAAATGTTCTCCTATTCCATACATGGTGCACTCCTTTTGACCAGGTCAGAGGTAATGCCTTGTGCATTTTCTTTGGACCAGGTCAAAAGGAGTGCACTGACTTTGAAAGGAATAGCATTTCATTTGGGACAAGGCCTCCGTCTCCCCGACCATCCTTGTCCCAGCCAAGCCACATTCCTTGGCAGCTGACGTTTCTTACATCTGCTGCATTGACGTGGTTTAACTTCACTGTAGTCAGGAATTTATTTAACTTTTCTCTTAAGAAATATTACACACAGAACAGAAACATAGGCCCAATCTTTTTTCCTCTTCTTTTCCTTATTTGCGATCCCCCAGCTGTCATTATATCAGCACAAATGGCTCCTGTTCTGAGGCTTGCCCAATGCTACTGCCTGCTGTGGGGGACTAACCTGACTAAATTGTCCATGAACATGGAATGGTAAATTCTGTTTGAAACTGGAGCAGAAAAATATAGTATCTTCTGTACCATGCATAGAAATTGTTTATAATGACTACCTAATCCAAATGTATGTATACAGTTCATTAAACTAAACCACGGTATGTTATGGTTTTATTTATTTGTAGATAATGATTATGTTAACTGAAAATATTAACTTGATAGATAGAAGATGGTCTATTAATTCGTAGATAAAGACAACTGAAATACAGCTAGTAAAAAGTCTCATCATCTTGGCCTATCTTGGTGAGATAAAGACATATGGTGATCATTATTAATAAAAGGAGGTAAAGTAATGCTTTACCCCGGTACCTGGGTTACCCCGGTGATTTATTCTGTTGGCCATAGACTGTTTCAACTATATTGTGGCATCCCTGTATTTTTATAAAGTGCTGATCTTGGGTGCTCCTGTTTATGCATTTGTTATGAACAGAGCTGGGTCTTCCAGTTAGGTGGGACTGTTTATCCACAGCGAGGTGGCAGCTCTGGGGGGCTTGTTGGACAGCAGGGGTGTGTCTACGGTTCCCCTCACCGTAGCATATATAAGGTGGGGTTTTGGTGGACATCAGCATCTTTTTGGCGCAACTCCTGTGTGTGAAATAGAACCGTGTACGTGAGATTTAGATACAGTCCTACTGTTCTTAGCGAGTTTGTGTGTCTATTGTATGTGTCAACCGTTAGGGTTAAGGTGTAGACAGTGGCCAACAGCTCTCTGGGTTTAGGTTAATAAATTCTACGGTGACATTTTTGCCACACATGCAGCATGTAATGCATCAGCCCGCAAACCCAACCTACGTCCTGAAGTCCGGGGCTTGGCACCAAGTTAGCAGGGACACACGGCCTACTGGTGGACTGGCGCCGGTCTGTGTCAATGGAAACAGAACAAATTCTGGACTTCAGGGTTAAACACCAGTAGAAATGAGGGGAAACACAGCATTGTGTCAAAAGCACATTAAACTTTCTGCACCAGAACCAAACAACAAATATTTGTTTTTTTTAAACTTGAAATAAAAGAATGAGACCTTGGTCAATTGATTTTGACGTGTATGTCTATGAGCAAAAGATGGTGAATATCCATTGGACTACATAATTGATAAATAAATCCTTATATATACCTTCATCAGGGTATATCATACACTATATATGGTGTTTAATAGATGTCAGAAATAGTCACACTGCAGTGTATTAACTATGTGTATTGAAAGTTGTCTCTGTCTCTCTGTTGCTTGTGATTGTTTTATCTCTAGTTTTCGGCAAAATGTGAGACAAACATGTTTCTCATTGTTGATCTCTTCACTCTTGACCCGTGTTTAATTCTCAACTCTAAATAACTTGCTACTATCCACAGCAAGTGCACTTAACACTTTTGTTTAAACTTGACATGATGTTGGATTTCGACATCTTTGTTTAAGCAATAGGCGTTCTGAAAAAAACAAAACAGAGAACATGTCCACCTGAAAAAACATTCAAAACATTGGGCAAAGTCAGTGGGCCAAAATAAAGAATTTTCTTCTAGTTTTTGGTAGGTATGCATTTTTTTCCCTCAATGGTTTTGGAAAGTTTATTTTGAGAAATAAAGACAGGAAAGGTTTTTCCTGCCTTAGTTTAGCTTATTAAGAAGCAGACTCAAACTGCTAACCACTTAACATTAGAGGTCAAAACAGCAGAAGCACCTGTGGCCTCAATACAATATCAAATCAATAGGGTGAAGTGCCACATATTGAGATAACAATTCCTATATCACTAAATGTAATCTTTTCTTTTACACCCAAAGCAAAAAAAATAAAAAATCTGCCAATTAACGGGAAATAAAACTGAAATATGTCATGTAAATACATTTTCATACTCATTATTCTAGGCTTTGTAAAAGTGCATTTGGCAGCAATCACAGCTATAATATTTTCTTGCAGATCCTCTCTACCGCTATCAGATGGTGCATCAGTGAACTGCAATCTTTAGGGCTCCTTTCAGATTTTCAGTTGGGTTTAAATTCAGGCTTTGGCTGGGCCTCTCAAAGACAATCACACACTTTTGCCGAAGCCAGTCTTCTAATGTTTTGG
This sequence comes from Novumbra hubbsi, assembly GCA_016801125.1. Classification (NCBI taxonomy): domain Eukaryota; kingdom Metazoa; phylum Chordata; class Actinopteri; order Esociformes; family Umbridae; genus Novumbra; species Novumbra hubbsi. Next base: position 3,345 of record JACXGK010004019.1, on the reverse strand, counting down.
TTGTGCTTAGGGCCATTGTCTTGTTGGAAAGTGAGCCCCAGTTTGAGCTCCTGAGCAATTTAAAGAAGGTTTTCATCACAGCTCTGTCTGTGCTTTGATCCGTTTCTCTTTCCCTCGATCCTGACTGCCATTTCCTGCAGCTGAAAAACATCCCCATTGCATTATGCTGCCACCACTATGCTTCCAGGTGATAAACTGTGTCTGGTTTACTCCAGACATGATGCTTGGCATTCAGGCTAACACTTTTAACTTTGGTTTCATCTGAGAACCCTGTTTCTCATGGTCTGGATCCATTTAGTTGTATTTTCTTAAATGCTGTCAGGTGCTTTTTACTGAGGATTGGCTTCCGACTGGCTATACTACCAGAAAGGCATGATCAGTGCTGTGCTGCAGAGAGGCCTGTGCTTCTGGAAGGTTCTCCCATCTCCACAGAAGAATGCTGGATTTGTGTCAGAGGGACCATTGCGTTCTAGATAACCTCCCGGACCAAGACTCAACTCTACTGATGGCTCAGTTTGGCCAGGCGGCCAGGTCTTGGAAGAGAGTTCCAAACTTCTTCCATTTAAGAATGATAAAGGCCAGTGTTATCGAGGCCAGCTTCCATGCTGCTCCTTGTGCCTCTGACAATTTCTGTGACCTCATGGCTTGGTTTCTGCTCTGACATGCACTGTTTTTGCTCTGTCATTATGAGGCATTGTGTGTAAGTTGATGAGGAAAGTAATCAATTTAATATATTTTTCCTAATGAAGCTGTTTCATCACAAAATGTGGAGAGAGTGAAGGGGCCTTAGGAATACCTTAGGAATGGCCTCTATTCATCTATAGTGTCTTTAAGTTCGCTGGGTTCCCAGACTGGGTGCTTTGTCACAACAAGAATCTCTCCTCTATTATATTATTATAATTCATTGGCAAATTGTTAAAAGAATGCATAAAAAATATGTCAGATTAAATCGTTTTTGAGAACAAAACACGCGCGTTCATTACAGTAGGCCTTTAACAATATTAAACTAGGGATGCCCTGGAGAAAACAAATGACTATGACGACATGTCGTGGTTTAGACAAATTTGGGAACCGTTGCTGTAAGTTAGATCTCTTTCAGCAATTCAACGGTTAACTTGTCTTTTTGACTTTGTCGTCAACACCCATCATCATGTGACTCCTTCAGTGGTTTAAATGTAAGTTGAGACTCCTACAACATGGCTTACTGTAGCTGCCTCACCCAACAGGAAAACGAGTTGTTAAATAGAAATAAATCACTCGATACGCATTAAGCTATGGTTGATTACAACCAATCCCATTGCTGAGGTTATTGCAAAGCCAGACATTGGTCTGATCAATAAATTCGGGAATTTCAAAAATAACAAACTGTAAGATTTCCTTCTCAAGCATCCTGTGTATGAGTTTGTGCATAAGAATTGCCTCCCCATGCTATAAGGAAATGGATGCTGTTTAGAACACCTGGCTCTAATGAACATACTACTGTAACATCCTCTCTCTGCAATTTTTTCAGTATGTTGAAGACATTATATTCCCATTCCACATCAAATAGGAAATACTTATTTTCTTCATTTAAGTGATTTTCAGGCATAACGTCTTTGGTTCTTAGATTTCATGGCGTATGGTTTTCCTCTAACGGTAACTGAGTTGAATTCCTTTCGTGGCCTGGTCAGAAATAGGTGATCTGGAGTCTGTCAAGTCATCAGCCAAGCGCGGATCATCTCAACTTGTCCATCTCCCCCTCGGCCACGCCGAGATAACAGGTTTCAGTTCTACATTGCTTTTCCAATCTTTCAGTTAAAAGAACCATGATTACATCCCAAATGACACTCTATTCCCTGCTTTGCCCCCAAAGGCCTCTCCAAAAGGAGTGCACCACAGAGGGAGTAGAGTAGCGTTTGGGCACGTGTGACAAGAAAATAAATAAAACATTATGGAATATCGCTTAGTATTTTCAATGGAAACTATTTCTCAGATGTGGGTGTTTTGCCAGGCCACTTAATGAGACATGCGAACAGAGAGACAGGTCAAAACACCTGATCTAATTATTTGGGGAAGTGTCCGCGGTATAGCTTTCTGCCAGACCAGGGAGAACAAGGGAGGAGATGAGGGGGGGAGAGGCAAACTGCAGTTGGCGCAAGGATCCAGTAGATCCCCTGTGGTCCCTCGCTGAGCAGTTGGCTTTGCAAAGAGCCTTCGCCTGATTGGTCCTGACTGGCAGATTGAGTCGTGCGGCAGAAGGCATTCCAGGGCCAAACAGCGCAATGCCGTTTGTGGTAATAATGGTTCACTGCATTTGTCCCTTTGTTTGTGTTTGTTTGTCCTCTGTGTCCTTTGTTCTTTGCACTTGGATGTGACTCTGTCTGTGTCTCTGTCCCTATTGGTCATTGTGTCTCACTGTGTCACCCCCCCCCCCACACACACTCTCCAGGCCCCTGCTGGTTGGCAGGGCTCCGGTTGGGGTGGTGAGCAGACCAGTGGCACGGCAGAGCGATTAAGAGCATCTGAATACCAAACTGTCCACTCATCCGCTGGCCTGAATGTGGAGTGCAGGCAATATACTGCATGGTTTCCTGCAAAGCCCAATCTCATCGCTGCCAACTTGTGCAAAATGTGTTTGGACCCCTCCATGTACACACTGTCACATTTGAGAGGCATACAACTTTCTGCCAACGATTTTCCAAATCCCGAATAAAGTGAAAACCCAGTGGTACCAAACCCAGGGGCCCGGTGGTAACAAACCCAGGGACCAAGTGGTACCAAACCCAGTGGTACCAAACCCAGTGGTACCAAACCCAGGGGCCCGGTGGTACCAAACCCAGGGGCCTGGTTGTACCAAACCTAGTGGCCCTGTGGTACCAAACCCAGTGGTAACAAACCCAGGGACCCAGTGGTACCAAACCCAGTGGTACCAAACCCAGTGGCCCGGTGGTAACAAACCCAGGGGCCCAATGGTACCAAACCCAGGGACCAAGTGGTACCAAACCCAGTGGTACCAAACCCAGGGGCCCGGTGGTAACAAACCCAGGGACCCAGTGGTACCAAACCCAGTGGTACCAAACCCAGTGGCCCGGTGGTAACAAACCCAGGGGCCCAATGGTACCAAACCCAGGGGCCCAGTGGTACCAAACCCAGTGGTACCAAACCTAGTGGCCCTGTGGTAACAAACCCAGGGACCAAGTGGTACCAAACCCAGGGACCCAGTGGTAACAAACCCAGGGGCCCAATGGTACCAAACCCAGGGGCCCAGTGGTACCAAACCCAGGGACCAAGTGGTACCAAACCCAGTGGCCCAGTGGTAACAAACCCAGGGGCCCAATGGTACCAAACCCAGGGGCCCAGTGGTAC
>JACXGK010004018.1:0-40892 GCA_016801125.1 Novumbra hubbsi | reverse complement strand
GGGGGGGGGGGGGGGGAGAGAGGGGAAAAGGAGGGGAGGATGGGAGAAGAAAAGGAATCGAATGAAGGTAAAGAGAGGTTGGAGGTGCCCTGGGGATTCTGGGGAAAATTGAAAAACAGGAAAATCAATGTGGTTCAGTCTGGTGCATTCTCTGTTCCAGCAACACTTACACTCCAGGCAGCTGCTACTCCAAGGCCTGCATCCCAAACAACCAGGGTCCCCAGTAAACACACCATGACCTCTAACCGTCAGTCTCACTTGGCAAATTATTACAGCAGTAATCGGTCCAAAAGCACGTGCGCAAGGTTGAATAATGCAAAAGCAGTACATGCCAGCCATGCGAGTTGTGTGGTGTTATTCTGCATTGTGTACTTGTCAAGCCACGTGTACAGTTTCAGTTATAAATCTGTTAAGAATCAAGTCGACTACAAATACCCCAATGCTATGCCTTCTCCAGAAACCAGCAGGCAGGCTAGAGTCCTTTATGACTCAATGGCTAGGTAGCTATAAAACATAAATGCCATCCCCCGGTATAAGCCTGTGAATTAGTAACAAATACAGTTGCAAAACCCCCTAACAAAAAGCACTATCAACGTAAGAGTTTGTTGAAAACCTTTTACGATTGCATAGGTAGCAAAAATATTTATTGTAGAAATCAGGTTGCTATAGAAACTTGCAAGGGGACCGGAGGAAAGGCACAAGAGAGGAGACTCCTGCTTTTGTCACGGTTGTTAGAGGAAGAATGCCTGTTCATTTAAGGGTTCACTGGGTACTCGATAAAATACACTGCTCCAAAAAATGAAGGGAACGCGTAATCACGCTTCTTTCACAGCCAACGGAACCCTGACTGCAGTTAGGTTCCAGGGTGAAACCCTCAGACCCATCGTCAGTTCTTGGACCCTGGGTTCCTCATCAGGAGCCGGCCCAGACGTTGTCGGGAGTGCATACAGGCACGTGGGGGCCATACACACTAGTCACATTATGAGTCCGTGATGAAAGTCACACAGGTTGGAACTGCCCGTGATTTCACTCGGTTTACTTAAGAGTTCAAATCCATCCCTCAATACAGTAAAGGATTTGAACTTTTAAGTATTTCATTCATCGAGACCCAACGTGTGATTTAAGTGTTTCCTTAACATCTTTGATCAGTGTGTCTACTGCCCCATGACGATATACACAGGTGGTCGTATGACTGACTGCCCGGCGTGCAGGTAATGTTTTAAAGGCATTATGAGACGTGTTAATCTAGAACCGACACTGTGTGGGCGTGACAACCTGCGTGTCAGCACAACATGCTTCTGACAGGAACATGGTGCTAGAAGGAAGATGGCTGACTGATGACTCACTCTGGCAGTGGGGTCTCTCGTTCCTCCAGCTCCACAGGCCATTGGCCATGCACTGGATGTGGGCGGGTCCGAGGCGGTAGTAACCTGGGTCACAGCTGAAGATGATCTTGGTGCCGTACTCATAGTGGGAGCCGTTCACGATCCTCCATCTCCCGTGTTCCAGAGAGAAGGAACCAATGCTAGGGCACACTACCACTGTTATGGACACACACACAGAGTCAGAAGTCAGTTGGCATAACCCTCAGATAAATCTCCCTTATTGAAGTGGAGAAGATGGAACACCATCATGTATTCTTCTCTGCTCTGCACACTGTTGACCTCCATTTGCTCTGCTCCACGAGGCAGCCAGGAATTTTAAACAGGCTTCTTAATAGGCAATAACTTAATGTTTTGGCAAAATACAAACTAATCCACTCATAAATTAGTGATGGATTGCCTTTGAGGTGGGAATTCATTTTAAGAGGGACGTAATTGCCCTCATGAAAAGCTGTGAGGGGAACGCTCACACACACACACGCCCTTAACCAGCAGCTAGGCTATCCTCCAAGCCTAACGCTACCTCCCTGGGCTGAGGGCACACAGCCTCCCCCCCCCCTACCCGAGCAGCGCGGGATCTTGTTGTGGTTACTCCAGGTGCCGTCCGGTTGGCAGACCGCGCTGGTCAGCTCCTTGGAGGACAGGCGGTAGCCGTCGTTGCAGAAGTAGGTCACACGCGTCCCCACCGAGTAGTCCACCGTCAGCACTCCTCCGTTCACCGGAGCCTTTGGCACCCCGCAGGACACCGCTGCCGAGGGGGAGACCGGTGGGGAGGCGGAGAAGGAGGAGACGGGTGGAGAGGAGGAGAAAGGGGATTAGGAGAATAGAGGGGAGGAGGAGAGAGAGAGGATGAAGAAGAGAGATGGGATGAGGAGACAGGTGGAGAGGAGGAGAGGATGACGAGAAGAGAGAGGATGAGCAGGTAGGGAAAAGGAGGAGGATGAAGTGAGGGGGGGGGGGGGAGGATGAGGAAAGGGGGAGAGGAGGAAGATAAGGAGAGCGGAGAGGAGCAGGAGAGGAGGTGAGTGGGGGGAGGAGGTGATGGGGGGTGAGTTGGAGAGGATGAGGAGAGAGGTGAGGGCAGGAGGAGTTAGGAGGATGAGGAGTCAACGCTTGTACAGCCAAGAAGGTGAGAAGCAGTTGTACTACACTACACCAAGATCAGCCTCACACACACACACACACAGTGCAAACACCAAATACATACACAAAGCACACTACCTCATACACACACATAGTTAGTACAGGCAGCACACACACTCAAAGAAATTTGTGCATCCTGATTCCACACACAGACACACAAAGCCTGCTGAAACACTGGTCCAAAGAGAAACTGTGACCCACACCAGCATTTATATGAGTAGTCCTCTTAATCAGTTAATGATTATACAACCATTCCTAGGCAACTCCTCTGACAGAAAAATTAAAATGATTCTGCTCCCACACAGTCCGATCAACACTTTATTAAAAAGAATGAATCTGTTCTAAAACTGGTTTCTAGGTAATCTAGATTATTGAGCACACAATGACTCGACGCTTGCCCAGCTTCCATCCAACTCCCCAAAGCCAATCCGTCATTAAACCAGAGAGGCATCTTTCAGGAACAGACTAAAACATCACATTGGGGTCTGAGAGTCGGGCGAGGAGGAGGACCGGGGACGAGAGAAGAAGGAGGAAAGAAAACTTTGGTCTGAGGAGTCGAGGGGAGGTGTGTGTTGGTTTGGGCGTCCGCTCACAACCAACGATCTCCTCATTCTTTACACCTTCCCCAAGTACACTGAGGCGTTCAAGGGAAATGGTAGGAGAGAGATCTCCCTGTTTGGGTGTTAATAAGGAGTCTGGCTTTAACCGCTCCTCCACGTTCCAACACACAAACAAAGAGGTGGTATTCATCAGGACTTGGTTTCCTACTTTAGGAATAGTTGTATTTCCGTGTGCAATGTTGGAGAGCTTAATTACGTTTGAAAAGTTAGCACTTTAGTGTGAAAACATGGATAAATAATAATTGCGGCTGTAATAATTAATACAAATAGAAAGGTTTTAATTTAGTGTGAAAAGCCTGAGGTAAATAAATAAAAATATATAGAAATCCTCCTAATATCCTATTCACAATGGCCTTACCACTACAACATTTTATCATTCTTGATCCATGATGTTAACATACCCAACAGCTCAACACAATGATAAGAAACAGACTCAGATATTTCTTATTTCTTTTTGTCACTCTCAGCCTCTCTCTCTCCTTCTGTATTTATTCTCTCTTTCCAATCAGGTTGGAATGAAATGGAGGTCTTAACGATTAGCGCAATTCTCTGCCTTGAGAGCACGTTTTCAAACCAAGACCAAAGTGGCTCTGGCCAGTGGATTGCTACACACAGGCTAGGTCTCTCCATTCGTGGACACTTTTCGTACAGATAATCGACAATAGACAATCGTAATGTTTACTATATATTCACTACATGTAGTTTTTTAGGAGACCCCATTGAGTATCTTGGTCTAGCAGATAGAATCCACTCTCCTCCAGGGATTATACTGAGGCAGTTATTCTTTCCAGGACCAGTTTTCTTAGCAAACAATGACTGTCTCCTGCATGTCTGGTTTTAGCCCAACAGACCGGATTGACGCGTCTTGACACACTTCTGAAGTCGATGTCGTCATATTATGTCACGTCATGTTAGTGTCCTTCCCGCCACTGGCGCTTGGCAGTATGGTGTCATCAAATCACATCAAATCACAGAGTGCAGCTTGGGGAAGCCAGTTTGAAAAATAAGTCCGAAGAAAATCTTTTCCAGGGAGCTTCCGAGCGAAGGAGGCGAGGCTGAGGGGAGCAAATCTGAGGAGGCATCGGTATTAGACATTGGTGGGAAAATAGATTTCTATTCAGTCTCTTTTCATGTGTAAAATTTGTTTGACGTTTAATGTGGAAACGGCTAAGCAAAGGAAGATAAGTGTTACTGACTGCTATGGTGAAAGCAAACCCATTAAATTTGACACACACAAGTACAGGATGACAATTCTCTCCCAGGAAAATTGTAGTATTTTCTCAAGTAGTTCTATTACGAGCAATGTCAGCAAAAGGACTGACATTTCAGTCAGGACGTCCTGACTGAAATAGGATTACTATCCGGTTCCTGATCCGACCAACTCTGGCAAAGGGCAGTTCCTTATATAGTTGGTGAAATGTTTCTGTGCCATACAGATGACCATTGATGAATATACTTTTTAACTGTACAATATCGGTCCCTGGGTCTGTCCCAATCAGACCTCGTCCGATGCCTCTGCCCTTCTCTCTCAACCGAGGGAACCGTGTCAGAGGACTGAACTAGAATCGCCATCTCCCTGTCTGTTACCCAGTCATTGCGATCTAAAGAGCAGACGGATGGTCGGTAAGGGCCCAGAGCTCACCTTGGCAAGCGGGCACTGGGGAGTCCCAGGCAAAGTATCCGTGGGCGTTCCTCCTGCACACGGCTGTGCTGTTTCCGATGAGGCGGTAGCCCCGGTCACAGGCCCAGCGGACCAGGCTGTTGAGGTGCCCGCCTGTCTGGCTACTGATGGACCCATGGAGAGGCGAGTCTGGAGTGCTGCAGTACAATGCTGGGGGAAGGTAAAGAGACACAGCGGGAGGGGAGAGGGTGAGGAGGGGGGAGAAGAGAAGACAGGAATAGGGAAATAAACACACACGCACAGATCTGTTATGTGGCTGTCACCAGAGCTCTTAAAAGTTTACTACACCAACCTATTTAACAGCATGATTTCTCCCATATGGTCCAATATAATTATGACTGACTCGCTAGCTAGCTGCTCGCTACTCTAGGGGCAAACCACGGACAACCCATCCCGCAAACCAACTACAAGCGGGCGGCTGTTTTTGGCTGCTTGAAATCAAGCCTACCAGGAAGGTTGTGACGACGCGGTGTGTTAATTACACGGTCACATTAGTCTCAGTCCACCCGGCACCGCCGAACGCTCTGGCACTGGCCAGCGTTTGCCCGCGTCCCCAGGGCTCCAGAGCCACGCACCGTCACCATACATCAGCACGCACCCACACACTGCCCGGCCGGCCTGGGCCGCGGTCCCGTGTCCCGGAGGCGTCCGAGGGGCGAGAAGCCATAACGTCTATACTCGCGGGGCTCGGCAGAAGGCTAACCCCGGTTACCAGGGCTGTGTCTGTTCGGTGATGTGCCCATGTGCCCACAATACCTCAGTAAGACACGAGATTCCAATGGGCCCCGGGTTCCCCCTGGTCCAGGACAATGCCCGGCCTCATGTGGCCAGAGTGTGTATGAGTTCCTGGATGAGGACGGCATTAATGCCATTGACTGGCCCTGATGATCCCCAGACCGGAATCCAATGAAGAACCTCAGGGCAGTTATGATTCGGTGCATCCGACGCTGCCAAGTAGCGTCAACAGACTGTCCAGGAGCTCACTGACACCCTAATCCAGGTTTGGGAGGAGGTCCCCCAGGACACAGTCTGCTGTCTCATCCGGATGCCCAGACGATGCCGGCAGCGCACACAGACAGGTGTGGGTCGTACACCACGAGTCACACAGTGACTGTTGGCAGTGTTTTATAGCATGCCAGATTATTATGCAAGAACATTACCATGTCTGATGAAAGTATGATTAAAATGGCATGTCAAAAGTTATTTCGGGAGGATTTAATAAAATCCGTAAATGCTTTTTGGGGTAATATAGACTGCAACCTATGCTATTTATGGTGGAAGTGAACTTAGTAAACATACGAAATGTTAGTCAGTTTAATGAAATGCTTAATGGCGTCTAGAAAAATATTTGTACACTGCCTGATTTTAATATATGACAAAATTATCTATTGTTGGGGTTGAGATCCAGCATGATTTTAATAAGTGACAAAATTTATTAAAATCAATTTGTCAAGTAAGAACTGGTTAACTTTGAAATGCATAAGAACATGAAAACCAGCTGACGTGATGTCATTTCTCTCAAACTCGCCTCCTTTGAGTTGAACAAATATGAATAAACATCAGACCAGAGATTCTGACTTCCACTTGCCTGAATAACAGGGTCAAACACCATGTACCCCAACATGTCCCTTTAACAACTAGAGTAGCCAACAGGATAAAGGGAAACCTTTTCATCCGAGAGAAATGTAAGTTCACAGTGCCCGGTTCTTGCTTTAAGCAGGGCATACTGTATACCTTATTAATTGCACTACATATTCAAACCACCAGCGAGCCCACAGCCACTGGTCTAATTGTGTGTGAACAATGGTAATGGGATAGCACTGAGGGAATGTAGTAGGGGAACCAAAAGGAATAAAAAGCAGAGGAAAAAGGGAACACTGTCATGTCATCTTACAGAGAAGAAAATCACTGAGGAGCAAAAGCATGCTTACAGATGGGGGGGAGAGGAGGGAGAGGGTGGGAGGGGGAGAGGAAAAATTAGAGACAGAGAGAAAAAGACACAAAGGGAAAGCAAGGGACAGGAATTAAAAAACGGAACTCCGAGACATTAGTTGCAGAGGAGAGGGTTTGGAAGCGAACGTTGTTTTTGAGAAAGGGAGAGATGGAGATGTTTGACTCTAGCCTGAGCGTCACAACACTTCAAAGCAGATTTACTCCAAATCTTTTGCATACTTAAACGAGCGAGGAAGTTATCCCCCAGCAAATCTCCTGATGCACATACTGAGTGCAGAATTACTAGTCCCCTCAGCTCCATGCCTCTATGTTATGTAAAACCAACATTCTCAGAGGCAGTTCATCATTTGCACAATAGCAGTTATTATTTTATCTGGAAGAATTTCTCAGAAATGTAACTGGGTTATGCAAAACAAAAATAAACAAGAGGAGGCAAATGTTTTTCATGATAGCACAGAGTTGCCATGCTCTTTACCCCCTTGCTTCCCCAAACGAAACAAATCAAACCGTGTTTCTTCAACTAGGGGCATTGGACTAGCCAATCATGTGCTTGCTAAAATCGCTTTTACTGGTCCATTTAAGGACACATAGCTTTACTCCTATTGGGATGACCCCTCCAAAATTTTAAGAAATATATATTTTATTACCCTCACAATAGTTTTTCTGCGTAACCTTGGCAAAGATTTTTGTAAGAAATACAAACTTTTGTATTTAACATTAAATCAAATTAGCAGAAATGGGTTCTTTTGCTAAAATAAATGTGTTGTCATTCAAGCCCACTAAAGAGAAGATTGGTCTAGGTAGAAGACAGGGGTGTCGTCACCTGGGGTGACGGTGCAGTCGCCCGGCATATAGACGTAAACTCAATTGACGCACGTCATTGCGTTTCTGAATGCTATCAGGAGAGCTGGACTTCTGCTTGGCAGAGCTTCACCCACATTTATCTCAGATTATCAATACGGTTCACGGAGAATGTCGGCAAACCCACTTGTTTGACTCCAAAAATCTGCCATTTTGTAATTGATAGATTTTGATAAGAGTTTTTTTAGACTTGCTTTATGCTTTCAGGAATGTATGCACTCTATAATATATAGGAGTCTATTCAACTCCACTTTGGTAAATAGCTCAGACCAGTTCTGAGGCTTATGATTCTGAACATAGAATAAATTCATAAATTCCAACCATTAACATTAACTCAATAACAACACATTAAAAATGGTTTTGTAATTGCAATAGTAAATCAATAATATGTGGGATATATATGTTATATCAAGTATGGAAATAAAAATATCACATAGATTTGTGGATCATAATAACCATAAATAAATTGTGTTTTTGGATTAATAAATGGCTGTTTTTTAATAGCTTACTTGAATGAATGCCGAAACAATGCTTAAAAGACAAAACAATCTACTAATCCATTATACATGCTATAATGCGCCGATATTAAAGTGCTACAGATTTTTTTGCAGAGGCAGTGCAAGAACAAAGTCTACTAACAACTATACCAGATTAATGCTTCACGCTTCACTAGCTCAAAAAACAAGGATAATTGTTAGTTTGCAATTTCCCTGATTAAAAATAGATCCAGTTTGAGTAGAAAATCAGTAATTAAAGCGCTTTCCGAAGAGATACTAGATAATGCAGAAGATTTGGGGAGTAAAGTTGAGAGGACATGTTGCTATGGCTACAGTAAGATAAAACCTACAGAATGGTCTAAAAAAGCGGAGCCACTTTCACCAGCTTGGCTTGTTCAGTCTTTTCTGGGTTTAGAATGGTCTTGCACCTAACAAGCTATTGTCCTAATTCTGAACTGGCGCCAATGTTCAGCCTCAATCTGCTCCGTTACCTCTGCTCTTCTGGCTTCTCGCACTGTGCCACACACATACACACACACACACACCCACTTACAAGCCCAGAGGGCCATTAAGGACAAGCTGGCTGTCACAACTCTGACCAGCACTTGACCTGGTCAGTTTCCATCTGTCCCCTGCTTGTTCTGGCCAGATAGCGGAGTGTGGCACGGGGGGAGACCCAGCTCTGTGGGTGACTAAGGTCCCCAGGCCCTGGCTGGACTGACGTCTCCAGTGACATATACATCATCACTATGGAGTGTCTGTGAAAATATGTTTCACCAAGATACCAATTATTTTACTCGGGAAAATGTTAAAGCTACAATAAAGTGACCCTTAGGAGAATATTTGTTGTTGATGTTTTATAGACTATATGTAAATGAGGTGAAATTGGAGGAGCGGGATCAATTTGGGGTTCACAGAAGGTCTAATGTAGCCTATTGTACCACAGCAACAGTTCATGTGAGAATCATGTCAAATGCCAAAAGCAAAAATGATTGCCTGCTGGAGAATTTTGTTTTGGCTCCAGTAGGCGAAAGTATTTTGTTTTGTCAGGAAATTAGTGCATAGTCCTAGTTCGAGCATTATCTAATTACCGTGCCACCTCTAATGTTAAAGGCCTGTGGTCTGACCTCTTTAACACTGTATTCAAAGGCATTCATAAACTTTTACCAACAGAATTAACTGTTCAATACCTCAGGAATGACGGACACACATTAAGTGCAACCACAATATTCCACATGCAAGTTTTTAAGGTAACTATAGAAACATGCTGTTGCCCTTGCTGTTGTTCCCCTCACACACACGCACACACACACGCACGCGCGCACTCACACACACACACACCCGCACCGCTGAATCTTAAAAGACGTAAACGTGCAAGTGAAAAAGAGTGATTTAAATGGATACGTACTTTGATACTCACCAACATAGCGGATCCGAAAGCCCTTCTTGTTGGTGCCGTGGTCGGAGGACCAGCGCAGAGTGAGCTGGTGGCCGGTCGTGGTGATGTTGAACGGCGCAGGCAGGTCACCGCTAAAGGTGGCCAGAGTCTGGCTAGTGGGACTGGGACCTGCCAAGAGAGCGATGGAAAGAGGGACACAAATGGTTAAAGGTCAGGTGTGAAGTCGAAAAGAAATAGAATAGGGGTTGTAGGCGAGGTTTTTATGCTACTCGAGCTCTGGTATTAAAATATAAAAACTGCGGGGGTGTTGCAACGAACACCCTTTGTATGCCGTTGTGATGTACAGTATGGGTTTTCAGAAAGTCTAAACTTGCGTTTCCTTATTTCCATGACAGCTACTACTATGTTAGCTCTGTGGTACTGTGGAAGGGGGCAGGTTTAGCATTGACTGAAGTCCTGTAGTATCAAAAAAGGTTACCTAGCTAGCTGTCTTGGGGAGTTTAGCTTGGTCGAAAGCACCAATGTATCACCAGCAGACCATTTTATTTTGTTTCAGTTATTACTATGAGAGTCATACGGTGACGTTGTTAGAGTTGATAAAAACTTAGCTACATAACAATACGTTGTAGATGTGTCATCACGGTTTTGTTGAGTAGGCTACTGCAAGGCAGCTAATAGCAAATCCAGCATTAGATCCGGGTTTAGTTGTTGCTACACTTGCAGTAGTCCGGTTGTTTGTCAACATTGGCAAATAAATTGCAACTATCTCAAGAATTGTTAATTCGATCCATTATCTCCTTACTTAAAAAAGTACAATTATCTGCAAAACGTATGTAGAAACAGTGAAGAAGCCAATAGGTATGTTTTTAATAGAGTTACGTGAAGAGACGGAATGTTGCAAACAAAAACAATGTCAGTGACCGATGAAAAGATGTTGCAGCTTGTGTGAGAATGATACATTTATATATATTTGAGGAATACATATACCAGCATAAAGGAAACATGGTTTGTCATTCCTCTATTAATCTACATAGTTCAGGGCTTTCGTGCTTGCTTCACGTTGTAATGCGGTTGCAGTCAGTCAGATTGAGGTCATAGAAAGTTCTGTAGTCGTTGCATTCAATACCACTACTTTCAGCCTTTTCACACCCAATTTCCTCAAGCTCAATTCACTGAAAATAACACATCTGATGCCACAGAAACCCAGCTAGACAGTTTGAGCACAAAACAAACCCAGGAAGTGATTTGAAAACAAGACAGAGTGTAACGATAGCCGGATCACAGATCTGTTTCTTGTTGTAATGAGGCTGCGAAGCCAACACATCATAGTTCGGGGCACCAGGCTAGTGTAATGTGAAAATAAGCTACCATCAAAAACTTCCAGGATGTCAAACTCCCTCTCCGTCTGGAAGGACTCAAAGTACAGGGTGACGTTGTAGCCTTTCTCCACGTTGATGGTCCAGATACACATCTGGAGGTTGGGGTAGCTGTCAGGGTAGCCCGGACTGAGGATCACCCCGGTGGAGTCGAACCTCACATCGTGGGCCGGGCATTGCACTAGGTGGGCACAAAACAGGAGACAAAATGGACATTAGGGCGGGGAATTTACCTTCTTCTGCCAGATGTCAAACCAACAGACAGTGCTCGCTTCATTAATTAAACACGTAAACACATAAGGACTAGAATAAAAAAAAAAAAAAATGCCACACACTCCCAGCCGGCTCGGGAGAGTTGAAGATTGTGAAGTGACTTCCCCCGAATTATCAGGGTTTTTGTATTACATCGCAATTCAAACCGGGGACAATTCATAGCAGCGCATGCAGGTCACACTTGATCAACATCAGACAACCACCCTACACAACCTTGGGCGATGCTAGGCCAACATGTCGCCACCAGTGTAGCTCTCAGTGGGTGGCACAGCCAAGGCTCAAACCTCGACTGTGGTGTGCTGCTTGGCATTGCAAAAGATTGTCTTAGAGCGCTGTGCCACTTGGGAGCCCATGTTTTCTGTATGATTCATAGTAATCCATTATTTCTGGATATTATGACAATGTGAGCTGAACTCACGTCAACAGCTTCCAACGGCAAGGACCCACCCCTCTCCTTGCACTGTGTAGTCCGATTAGCCTCAACTATTACTTGCATTTTAACAATTTCAGACTAATTATCAAGCCCTTGATTAGGTGATCAGCTCTGCTACCTCGGGGCTACAACTGTGGAATGTCTAGGGGTCCTCCGGGAGAGATTTAAGAACCCCTGCCCTCGTTGATCATCTGTTTGTTTTATAAAATATTGATAGACCTTAACGTGAGTTTGGGTGAAACTTTCAGCCCAACCTCATTCTATCTTTAATGCACGCCGGGGAGTCGGTTCTGACTGCGATCCAGTTCCGGTTGAAAAACACTGCGGCTGCATTCCAAACGGCACACCAGTCCAGAAAAAGTCTGGACCGGAACCCTAGACAATAATGATGCACCATTTAGACAACCAGGTGCCATTTGGGACGCCAGCGGTGAATGTTTCCAGGTTTTAACATATTTTCAGGTGGATTTTGCGGACGAATCCTGACAAAGTGAGTGCCGCCCCTGGGATGCCAGGGAGAAATATGGTGCCATAAAACATTAATGACGACAGCTGTTAAGCCTCTAAACACACTGAGAGGGAGGACATGGAAACATACCTAGAACAGAAAACACGAGGGGCTGAGCCCAGCTAATGACTAAACTTTTTTAATTACAGCTGCCACACACAAACACGCGCGCGCGCACACACACGCGCGCGCAGACACCTTGACACATGGGAGGAGGCCCGTCCATCTGAAGCCTTTCCCCCAGTCTGCACGTCAGGATCTCACTGCCCACCAGAGTGAAGCCCGGGAGGCAACGGTACCGGATGATGTCTCCTGGTGGTAGAGAAGGCGAGAAGAGTGAGTGGGGAGAAACAGACAGAGGAAGTGCATATCAGAGAAAGAGAGAAATATCGAGGGGAAGAGAGTGAGAACGACACAGAAAGTCAGCAAGAAAATCTACATGAATCTCTTTATTCTCTATATTCCCTATCTCTAACCTATTCATTCACTGCTGCTAATATGATATTAAATATCTCAATCCCGTTGGAACCTTTGTGTGCGTAATGTTGTATTCCGTACCTCGAATTTGAAATGCTTTACTTGTTCACATCCGTCCTACGTTCCCCTTTGCTTTGGCAATGTAATCTAATGTTTCCAATGCGAATAGATCCCCTCCAATTGAATTAAGACCGTTTGATACCCCTCCCAGACTCCATTACCGCCCACCAATCACAGAGCTAGTAGCTAACTCACAGAGGAGAGGGAATAGTGTGCTCCTACTTTTGTGAGTCTGTGTTTCCGATTTTGTGTGTGTGTGTGTGTGTCTTTCTGAGAGAGAGTGGGGTCACATGCATTATAACCGGTGTCCTCTTTAAGCCCTGATGATCAACACTCTCCGAGGATATTCTGCATGTATCAGCACATTTATTATGGGTTAGCCGTGAAATAGAAGGGCATATGGCAACGATGTAATGTCTCAGTTCCCTAACGGCAGAAGATAAAGAACCACTATGACCAGGAATGACATTCCTCCCACATTCACACTAACTATCAGCATGGGTGTACTCTGGTCAGTTCAGCAAGAAGTCAGTTCACGGCCAATGTGTTTACGGCGAAACATTTCAAATACTTCAATAATTGTTGCTTTTTCTACTCGGTGTGACAGAAAACCTTTACATGGCCACTTAAGTTGGAGTTCAGATCTGAAAAAGAAACCCTGTCTCTTCAGACTGGTGCTTAACGTCAGTGAACAGTAGCGCCAAACACAAGGAAAACGTGTCATTTTCATCGTGAGCTGAGGTTTTCAAACAACACGCCTTGTTGAACGCACCTAAACTGGGGGGGGGGGGGGGGGGGTCAGAAAGAAAAGAAGAGAATACTTGTGTATTGGACAAAATGTGTTTACCGATTTCAAACTCTCTGTCCTCCATGAGGACATCAGCGTTCACAACCTCTGGGGGAGCTTGGCAGATCCTCAGCTGGTACGCTAGGAGAGGACGAGGGATAACATCAATATTTCTACTGTAATGGAAGAGTGGAAAAGTGTCTCTGTCTTTAGTTAGCAGTTATTGGACTTGCTGTTTTTGCTTTCTTTAAACATTATATATATATATATATATATATATATACACACAGTACTACATTTGGATGATAAGTGATAATTAAAAAAAATTATATATATTATATTCATGTATATAAATAGAATAAAAACACAACCTATAAACACAACCTATTATAATTAATAGCCTTAGTTCAACTTCTGCACAGTACTGCATGTAAATATATTTATATATATATATATACACAAACACACAAACACGAATAAATACAGAATTTCTCCCTCATTAATTATTAGACATTAATGGTTTTAATATCTGCTAAACTGCACGCCAATGCTAACAACTGGACCCCCGCTGTCCATCCAACCCCCATACATCTACATTGATTTCCTATGTCTGGACAAAAGAGCACGCGATCTGGGGAGGAGGAAAAACTGCTGACATTTGAAAGGTTAAGCAGAACAAAATAAAGATGTCAGATTCCACATCGCCTCATCCTCTCTGCATAACAATTCACTCAGCAGCGATGCCATCGGCCTGCTGTGTTTAAGGGCATCTGATAAGTGCCGTGTACCTTTTTGGAATCAATGGAGCGGTCAACCTGCACTGTTCCGGCACCGGGGCACCGCTAACGATCTGAGGAAACCAGGACTGCTTGCCGGCATTAATTACCGGATAAAATAAGGCGACAGCAGTCAGAGCAGGGCCCTGGAGGACATGTGAGACAGCACACACTAGCACGGGCACATGCTCCAATCAGAGAGTCAGCATTTCATCGCTGTGATCACAGTCTCAGGGGAGGGGCAATTGAGAAAAACTTGAGTCTGACTCTTTGTTTCCATGACGTGAGATTCACTCTGACTCTTTTGTTTCCCTCACGTGGGATTCACTCTGACTCTTTTGTTTCCATCACGTGAGATTCACTCTGACTCTTTTGTTTCCCTCACGTGGGATTCGCCGTGAGTCCTTTGTGTACCTTGGATTGGTTGGATTCACTCTGACATCAGGGATTGATGACCACAATGATCAGTTGAAGATAATTGGCGGTGAAAGCTAGTGCTTCACAGGAATTGAGTCATCAAATGACCACAAATTGTCTCTTCAGTGCCATGATGTCTGTATAGTGTCCTGAATAACTATGCAATTTATCAACTTAAACCCCCTCAAAATAGAATTGGAAAATTTGACAGTTTGGCCTTTTCCTTGTTGAAGCTTATTCACAGTAATAATATATTCCATTGATTTATTTTCCCCAGCCAATCTTTGATGTGACCAACACAAAAACATATTTGATCATTCTGGACTGCAAACTGCATGAATAAACTGGCATCAGCCTACAACCTGATTATTTGACAGTTGAGGACATTCTAATAACCTAAATTAATATATTTCCTAAGCGTTGAATAAATCTGGTCTAATTGACAGCAAACTGGAGTGTTCACTATCAGGGAAATAAAGTTGTCTCTAACTCGGTGGCCTATTTAAAATGAATCAAAGCTAAAGTAATTACAGAGGCAGAGTAATTCCCGTGCCAAATCCAAGTAAATACAGAGAGAAGTCGCTGCAAATTTGGTCTCTTCTAGTAACCTAAATTACATTACTAGGCCTTGTGCTCTGAGCATTGAGGCAGAAACAGAAATGTTGCTGGTTTGAATCCCAAAGCGGACAAGGAGTCGTTGTGCCCTTGAGCAAGTGACTTAAGACTAATTGCCCCTATAAGTTGCTCAGGATAAGAGTGCCTGTTAATGACTCCATGGAAATGCAGAATGAAGAGCTAGGAGCTGTAAGCTGCACCAGACCAGATATGATGCTAAGGACCTCATTAGACTACAGTAGACTACAGCATAGGTCTGCAATTACATTGAGCCAAGGACCGGAAACATATTTTTTTTCTATTTTCTACATTGAAGCCCAAACAGACTTAGAAGAAGTAGTAAAATGTACAATAACTATAATGGTGCTAAATTATGACCACTAAACAATTGACCTATGATTGATCCAAGAGTCCTCAGACTGCATTGAAGCCTTTTAATAAACCTCAATCAACCAACGCAGACCATCGCTTGTCTATCTGTACTACATCAAGGTGCAAACTCGCAGTTTACCCATAATTCATTTCGGAGGAGCTGAAACCAAAGTGGCGGTTAAGCGCCTCGGCTGATAGAGTGTAGGGACTGCAGGAGCTCTTAAGCCGCCCCACTGTTCCCCTTTCAGACAGACTGGTGGGGAGTGACGTCTGATACCGGCCAGAATCAATAAGCACTTTTAGTAAAGCCATAAGTGCTGCCTGTCGCAGAAAAACAGGGTCCTTTGCAGTTGGTCCGGTTCAGCTGTTTATTCCAGTAGCACCGTGTCAATAATCAATCATTCCACTGGGAACAAACACCCTCTTGTAGAGCACACTCCTGCCCCGGACATGTAGAGAACACTGGCGTCCTACCACCCCACAGAGCTCGTCAGACACACTTCACTGCGTCCACGTCCACATCCTCCTTTACAGGCACTCTGGTCCAGGTGTGGACAGGTCAGCCCCCTACAGCCTGGCCTGCTTGGCTAAACCCAGAGGATGTTGTCCGTGTGTTGATGTCTGTGTGTAGAAAGTATATCCGGGCGAGGTCTCCTGGCTCAGAGTGCAAACAATCCAAGTCAAGGCATCATTGAATTGACTATGAAAATGAGCTGAGCACGAGCTGCCCTGTGTGTTAAAGGCCTTGTGCAGACTGGCTGCATGCAGAGGAGGAAGAGGAGGCGGAGGAGGTGGAGGAGAAGGGAGAATGACTAGTAGCTTCACTCTGCCTCCCGTCAGGTGGATGCTCTCTCTCACTCTCCCACCCTCTTCCACCCTCTTCCTCCCTCTCACTTCCGTCTGCATCCTTCTTCCTTCTCGTTCTTTCTCTTTCTACCTCCGGACATCCTTCCTCTCTTTCATGCTCTCTCTCTCTCTCATGTTCCTCGGTCTCAACTCCGTCCGTCCGCCAGCTGAAGTGCTCACCATGGTAACTGAGCACGAAGAACCCACTGCCGCTGAAGTCGCTGTGGAACTTGATGAGGATCTGGTTGGAGGTGCTGTAGACGGACTCCAGCGCGGTGTTACCGCTGAACTGGCCAATCTGAGGGGAGCTCTGGTCCGGACCATCCCTGGGGAAGAAACGCCGGTCAATGAGGAAATACTCTCCATGGGCAGGAGATGAACGTTGTCGATAGACAGCGAGGACCAAACATTGGCCGCCAACATCTCTCTGAGGCATAACATTGGAAATCTATTTAGCTGCTCCTCTTAACTCTTGCCTGACATCAATGCAAACCAAAGCCACTTGATGCAGGAATATGCTTATATTGTATGTATGTGTGTGTGTTTTGCATGTGTGTTTGACAAATAAAACAAGGAGTGTGTGTCCATAAGTGACTGCTTGTATGTGTTTGTATCTGTGTGTGTGTGTGTGTGTGTGTGTGAAGTAGCATCATCATGTCTCACAACACTGAGAACAGAACAAAGTGCAGCCAAACACCACAGAAGTGCATCAATAAAGAACAGCACAGGTGCTCCGTAGATACACTGTATAGACACTGTTTAATAAAGAACAGCACAGGTGCTCCGTAGATACACTGTATAGACACTGTTTAATAAAGAACAGCACAGGTGCTCCGTAGATACACTGTATAGACACTGTTTAATAAAGAACAGCACAGGTGCTCTGTAGATACACTGTATAGACACTGTTTAATAAAGAACAGCACAGGTGCTCCGTAGATACACTGTATAGACACTGTTTAATAAAGAACAGCACAGGTGCTCCGTAGATGCACTGTATAGACACTGTTTAGATTTACCAATTTAACCGCGTTGTCATAATAATAATACTAGTAATGATGCCAGATCCCCATTCCCTCCAGAAATACAAATGATGGTCCTTTATAAAACAAACACATCACCTAACATGTATCCACGCCATTCCCTCCAGAAATACACATGATGGTCCTTTATAAAACAAACACATCACCTAACATGTATCCACGCCATTCCCACCAGAAAAAGACATGAGATGGTCTTTTATAAAACAAACACATCATCTAACAGGTATCCACGCCATTCCCCCAAGAAATAGACATGAAATGGTCCCTTTTAAAACGTAATCTTTAAGGAAGCCGCAGCCTAAGTGTCCTCATTACGAAGACTTCCATTTAAAATGCAGTAAGGTGCCCCGATATGAAACCGTCTACCCAATTAGGAGCCAGGGGCACGGGGAGGGTTACATCTCTGTGATCCAGGCAGCCAGGGGCTAAGTCAACTCCAAGGGTAAAACCAGGAACTACTCAAAGGTAAAGAAGTGGAGAGAAGGGAGGACTGTCTGTCGGTAGTCAGGGGAACGAGTCATAGGAGAGAGCCGGGTCACGGGGCCGGGTCACGTTGGCCCTAATGAACAAGCCGGGAAGCTGTCATATTAATCAGGCTTACGACCAACACGTACAGTGTTCTGACAGCGCGCTGTGTGTGTGTGTTTGAATGAGCCTGACAGATAAAGCAAGGAATGTATGCATATGTGTGAGAGAAAGACGAGTGTATTCATCCATACGTGACTGCGTGCGTGTGTGTGTGTACTACAGGAAGGGAACCCAGAAGCCGGCACGATGTCTCACATAGACACGGAGAACAGAACCACGTGCTGCCGGACGGAGCAGTGAGCCAAATAAATATTATCTTAGACTCAGAACCGTGTGAATAAGAGAAAACCGATGATACAGCTCCTCCTTCTACCTTTGCAGAGAACCCATTATTTAAACATGCAGGGCGAAAAGAGAGCATTAATAAATAACCGCACCCTCCCGGTTCCTTCTAAAACAAAGATGACATGTCATTTCTGCGTGCATGGATGGAGGACATCAATTATTGGAATTAGTCTCGGAACGAATTTGTTCCATCCTTCCATTAGTTCAACCCTCTGTTTACTCCCCTCCACCCACTTCTCCATCCTTCACCCCGTCCACAACAGCGGCGTCAGGGTGCCAGGGAA
Source organism: Novumbra hubbsi (assembly GCA_016801125.1). Classification (NCBI taxonomy): domain Eukaryota; kingdom Metazoa; phylum Chordata; class Actinopteri; order Esociformes; family Umbridae; genus Novumbra; species Novumbra hubbsi. The sequence continues at coordinate 22,216 of JACXGK010004018.1, read as the reverse complement.
GACAATTACTCACCGAACCATCCCTCTTTAAAACATCAGGACGCCTTTGACTGGATCTATGGGGACGGTTAAAGAACTTGCCCTGTCGCCCGCATTACATTATGTTTCCTCGGAAATCTTTACAGTTCACAGGAAGAGATTAAAAGTCTGAGTTCAGCACACCCTCTGAATTTAAATGGACTGGCTGCGATATCCCTACAGGTCTGTCCTTCCTTATAAGGAAGGGTGGACGGACAGATGGAAGCCATGGGAGGTGAAGAGTTGAAAGAAGGGTTCACCAGAACAGCCGAAACATAAAGTTCCCTTTTTAAAAGAACGGTTCCCCATGCAGTAGCAATGAAGAAGAGTTTGGAGGACTGCACTGGGAAACACAACACCACTAAAATATTGTATATGAAATATGTTTGTTTAAATATTGACTAGCAGTGTTATAACTATAACAACTTATCATTGCTTTTAAGTTTACTCTTAACTTAAAAATTAAGGGAACACTTAAGTGACATCGGGTCTCAGTGGTCAAAATATATTAAAGATAATACTCAAAACTGTAACCAAACAGTTTTTAATAATAATTCCACTAATTAAGCATCCAACACAGGACAAAGGTTAGCGCAACTATAATTGGTTATGCTAATTGACGATCAAATCCTTTACAGCGGTTCCTGGTATCTTCTCATGACAACTGAATTAAAAGTATGAAAACTGAGTAGAAATTAACTGAAATTATACGTTTTCAGCCTAAAAGTTTGGGAGTTTGATCAAACAAAAACTGGGAAAAAGGAAAAAGTTGCACATATACTAACACATATGTATTAATCAGTGGGCAGGTATATCTTCTCTACATTTTGGGATATTTTTGATGCAGTGTTGGGCATGTTGATTTTCTGTGAGCGAGGTGAGTATCGTTTCTTTATAGGGATGCAGGGACGTTTTCCAAATGAAAGTGTATTGGTAAGACAGGTAAGTGTGGGGGGCTCTTACCAAACAGTGATGTAGTCATAAATAGGTTCAGTGCTGAGCACTGTGAAGTTGATGTAGATGCCATTCCCCGGGGGAACCCTCACACTCCACACACAGTCCTGGAAGTTGGGGTACTCCTCAGGGTGGCCGGGGGAGTACACGGTGCCGTTCATGGAGGTCAGGTTACCTCCACAAAGAGCTACAGGGCAGAGGGATTCAAAGGTGGGGTTAGAGGTCTTCCACAGCTACACTGAGACAGTGGTGGACAATGGTGAAGGGAGATGTTCTGGTCCGTGAAACGTCCACCATCAAGACCGTTACGGGTCTTACAGGGCGACGTTGAACGGGCGAATAGTAGTCGGAGTACTAGTGGGAAGGGTAGTGAGAGGAGGAGTAGTGGATGTAGTAGGAGTAGTAATACTAGTGGGAGTAGTGGTTGGAGTAGTAGTTGAAAGGGTAGTGAGAGGAGGAGTAGTGGGAGGAGTAGTGGATGTAGTAGGAGTACTAGTGGGAGTAGTGGTTGGAGTAGTAGTGGGAATAGTAGTGGGAGTAGTAGTAGGAAGGTTAGTGAGAGGAGGAGTAGTAGTGGTGGGAGGAATAGTAAGAAGGGTAGTGAGAGGAGGAGTAGTGGGAGGAGTAGTGGATGTAGTAGTAGTAGGAGTACTAGTGTGAGTAGTGGTTGGAGTAGTAGTGGGAATAGTAGTAGGAAGGGTAGTGAGAGGAGGAGTAGTGGGAGGAGTAGATGATGTTGGAGTAGTAGTGGGAGTAGTGGTTGGAGTAGTAGTGGTGGGAGGAGTTGTGGGAATGGTAGTGGTGGGAGGAGTAGTTGTGGTGGGAGTACTAGTGTTGGGAGAAGTAGCGGGAGGAGTAGCGACTGACTTAATTGTCCTGGAGGTGTCTGTTAAGTGTAATGGTCCATGAAACCCTGCTCATGGTGGGTGCATTGTCCACCTGGTGCCACAGTGGGCTCTAGCAGATACCCTGGCCGTCCTACTTCTGGAAATACCTTCACAGCGTGGCATGGGGTGGTTCCAGTTGCGGCTGATTCCATGCAGGCAGGTGAGGGAGGCCTCCCCGATGAGAGAGTAGCCGGGCAGACACTCGAAGGAGACAGTCAGGCCCACGCTAAAGTCCCCGCCAATCACGATGCCATTGCGAAAAGGTCGAGGGTCAGGACAGCTCTGCAGCTGATAGGCTGGAAATCAGGAAGTAGTTTATAATTCTGATGAGTGTGTAGGGTATTGACAATTTCATGAAAATAAAACTGACGAAACCGATGAAACTATTGTGTCACTTGAATGCGAGAGATCGCTGAAACAAAAATGACAAATCCAATTAAATGAGATAAAGCTGATAGAAATCCCAAGCGGAGCACCTTGACAGGTCCATCGGTCGTTCCCTGCCACACGTTCAACTGATCTAACGTGGTGCAGTCTGGTTTCTACAGATCTTTATATCCGCCATGCATCCCGTTGACACAACCTTGATCTAGCCTCACTGTTATCTTTGTTATCTAGCAATAAAACACCTCATAACAAACCAACACCCTGTCCTCACCCTGGTAAGTTATCTGGAAACCGGGCTTGTTCTGGGAGTAGTCACTGTGAAAGAAGAAGCCGGTCTCGTGGGTGGTACTGAACAGGGATTTGGGGACTTGTGGTCCACTGAACCTGTCGATCACCGTGCCCGTCTCCAGCGTGCCACTTCGGATCTCCAGGTAGTCATGGATGGCCTCCGTCGAGAAGTTGAGGAACTGCAGGTGGATTCCTGAAATTCAAAGAAGAGAAACGGGTAGATTATATGTTGGCCAGATACCTACAATGTCTAATTTAGAGCAGCGGCCTCGGAAGCAAGTAGAGTTAACAGCCTTGCTCGGGGACAGAACCCAACACGTTTCACCTTGCCGATTCAAGATGGCAACCTTTGGGTCACGGGTCAGAACCTCGAACCACCAGCTTACCTTACTGCTGTTGTTTTTAGCCCATTATCTTACTCCGCCAGCATGCTTTCATGGACCCTAGTGAGATCAGTTGTGGCTCCAGCAACGGCTAATTGGGATGTTAGTAAAAATACTAAACTGAAATGAGCTCCTTAATTCCCACCCACTGAAACAGATGTGAAAGGGAAGCGTGTGTTCAAAATAAATGTGAATCGTGATATCAGATCAGCCCTGTGCTCTCTGGCACATCTCTGTTTTTTCAGCCAGGCAGTAAAATCTGACAGCCAGGCTATATAAGCAGACAGCCAGGCTATATAATCAAACAGCCAGGCTATATAAGCCCACAGCCAGGCTATATAAGCCGACAGCCAGGCTATATAAGCCGACAGCCAGGCTATATAAGCAGACAGCCAGGCTCTATACCAGACATTTATGTTGATAAAAAGTAATGATGTACGTTGCATCATATTTATGTAAACAGCAATTACTTATATCAGCTTGTTTCACATCACATGCAAAACTGTAGTATAAATCAATATGATGATTTGATATTTACATGAAATACTTCCAGGCAAGTAAATCCAGTCCGGGACAGTATATATCAGACCAACTGATTTAATGTGGCCAGTATATGTCAGACCAACGGATTTAATAGGGCCAGTATATGTCAGATCAACTGACTTGATAGGGCCAGTATAAATCAGACCAACTGATTTAATAGGGCCAGTATATGTCAGACCAACTGACTTAATTTGGCCAGTATATATCAGACCAACTGACTTAATTTGGCCAGTATATATCAGACCAACTGACTTGATAGGGCCAGTATATGTCATACCAACTGACTTGATAGGGCCAGTATATGTCAGACCAACTGACTTAATAGGGCCAGTATATGTCAGACCAACTGACTTAATTTGGCCAGTATATATCAGACCAACTGACTTAATAGGGCCAGTATGTCAGACCAACTGACTTGATAGGGCCAGTGAGCAAAAAAGTGAATGTCAAACCAAAAAGTGAATGTCAAACCAATAAGTCCTTCTTGGTTTGACACATTGACTATGCACCAACGCTTATTGGTAGTTTGGCTGAGTATGTTTGTGTGGGTGTGTTTGTGCGTCAGTGGATTTCCATACCGAAGCCAATTGGTAGCTTTACAGTCCATGTGCAGTCCAGTCCACTGGGGTAGTTCCCAGGAAAGCCAGGGCTCAGGATGACGCCACTAACATCTGTCATGGAGCCACCACACTGAGCTGTTGAGACACGTAGCACTCAAACCATCATGCCAATCATCCATAGACACATTTTTACAATGTTAAACATCACCACACTGCCATGGTACTATGTGGATTAATATCTACGGCATTACATTTTTGAATTGGTATCAGAGTATTCATAACTATCAGAACTGTCTGAATTGGTATCAGAGTATTCATAACTATCAGAACTGTCTGAATAGTTATCAGAGTATTCATAACTATCAGAACTGGCTGAATAGTTATCAGAGTATTCATAACTATCAGAACTGTCCGAATAGGTATCAGAGTATTCATAACTATCAGAACTGTCTGAATAGTTATCAGAGGCCCCTGCTGGGCTGCTTGAGTACATTACTTTTGACAGGCCTCTAAACTTGACAGGCATTGCTTCAGATATTCTGTAGAATATATATATCGTGGTATCTAACAGATCCACAGTACAACCCTCCCCTGTCGTTCTATTAGCATAGCCTCTTTCATTCTCAGCGGAGCCGCCTGTGTGAGGTATTTTTCCTGTTGAAAAAAAAAGCGAAAAAAAGGCCAGAAAGCACAATGAACCTTCAAACATTCAGTTGTGATGTCAGAACCTTTATGAAGCAATGTCAAAAGCGCAAAGCTTCATTGGGATTTTTCTGAACATTCCACTCTACAGAGTCAAAGCGATTGTCTCCACACCTCCTCACAACGTGCGTGTGTAAGTAATTATGTTAGATAGCAGATTAAACAAGTTCAAAACCCATTGAAAGTTATTCGACATGAACAGTTGACGAGGTGGAGCTGACAAGTCCTGTCTATACCAAACCCACCACCCTGAACCCCCCCCACCCACAAAATAAAAAGAAAACTTTGTTGTTTTGTGTTTCTTGGGCGTCCTACTGCTTTTGTGAGCTAAGCTAATGTTACATGCATGCCAAGCCCAGGGGACAATGCTAGCATGATCAACCTCATTATTTCTGTTTACAACTCAATGCTTATGAAATAATCTTGCATCCGTCATCTGTCTAGTGAGTCACTGTAGATGGACCCGAAGACCATTTCTTCTTGTTTATCAAAATACTTCTTTGCCTCATGATTTCGACACAAGCTTCAGCAGTTCATTTGAGTGCATTCTTCATGGACAAATGTATGTATGTAAGCAGCTGGATGGTGAATAATTTATGTTGGTTTTTCAAAATACTGCTGACCCAAGATGAAACTGTTGACCCCAAGATGACAGCCAACTCTGAAAATGTCAAACCTCTCCATTCTCTTGTGTGTGTCAAATCCAAATAAAGTCCCAATTCATGGTCACCTTTACATCACCACCACAAAGGAACTATTTTCAATTAGAAGTTCAGACATAACAACGATATATTTAAAAAGGTTTAATGGTTAAGTTAGTGTTATGATTAAGGCAAGTGTTCCAGTAGGGTTTAGAATGTAACAATGTCTCATACTGCATTAACCACAATAATGTACATTCATACCAAGACATAGCGGGACCGGGTAGTTCCATCTCCGTACCGGACCAGGCATACAGGTAATGTGGGCGTTGCCCTAGGAAACAGAAAGACATAAATATTCCACACTCCGCATTTAGCTTTTAACACGTACATCTGATCGCAACACAAAACTGCTCTAAAGGATTCCCGCAACTGCTTCAGTAAAACAGTAGAATAATGGGGATAAACATCTTTCAAATAACTACTGTGATGAACTGTAAGTAAATGCACCATCCCAGGTACCTGTAGAGAGTAGCCTTGCTCGCACTCAAACAGCACAACATCTCCCACCATGTAACGGTCTCCAACTTTGATGCCATAGTTGGGTGTCTGTGGTTCTGGACAGGACTCCAAACCAATAGCTAAGGGGTGAATCAAAAAGACTTCATCAACAGTTCAACACACACACACACACACGTACCATAAAGCCATGGGGCACCACATACCTGTGTACTCCAGGTGGAAGCCTGCCGCGGACACACTGATGTCAGAGCTGAAGCTCAGGTACAGGTTGTTGGATGTGCTGTTCAGCAGCTGAGGTATGGTGGTGCCTGGAGACAGAGAGAATGGCCCCTACAATCACTCCGATGGCTCATTGTCCTTCTGGAAATACTTACTTTCCCGAGCGGGGAATAATTGTGGGAAAACAATTAGCTGTAAAGGGCTAATGCAGAGATGAACATTAGCAACCGGCGGTTGATGTGTGAATCGTCTCTCCTGCGATTGTTTAATAACCCTCAGACAATATCCTCTCTGCTCCGGCTAATGCATCATTTAACAACAGCAACAAGTGTTCAACAGCAGCTTTGATAACAGCCGATAGCTTTGAGGACGACTGTGCCTTTTTCGGTGGTTATAACACACGGCGAGTCGTAATTACGACATGTGCGCTGTCCATTCGACCAAGTGATCACCTAATGTTGAGCACACCCCCACACCAACATCCCCCTTCCCAACACCCCGTTGCTCCAACCTCCAGCACCTGCGAATATACTGGAGTGTGGGGGCGGGTCAACACCCATCAGGGGTCTAGATGGTGTGTCTCAGTGCTCCCCAGTGGATCGTGGCCCTGTCAGTCAGGCTTTAGCAGGGAACCCACCTGCCCAGAGAGACTCCCTCATTACTGTCCACCCCTGCACCTCCTCTCTACCCGGAGAGCCGGCACTGACCCGTCGGGGCAACAGGATCGGAGCGCGGCCCCACGCTGGGACTCTGTGGGAGGTGCTCCTCAGCCCGGGCCAATTGTCTGTTAGCGGAGATGCAACGTGAATCCCGGGAGGAGGGACGGCCCTTAATGGGCCTGGAAGGACCTGATCAGTGTGGCAGTCTGGAAAGCACCCAAAATGAATGCCTTCTGACCGGCAGAATGACATGGTGATCGCGGTCAACGCCACAGGAAGGCGTTTGACTGAGGCGAGAAACATATCAAAGGGAAAATTGCCTTGCTGGCTGGAATTTTTTGTCATGAAACTAATTACCGAATTTGACCGCATTTGTCTTGAGGGTAAACAAACATTTTCACAGTTCAAACCACAGGGAGCAAAATAAGTGGTCACTTCCTGATCCAATAGCTGAAGGTTACCTGAGTAGCTGCCCAATCGAGGAGCGTGGTTGTCAGCACCGTCATAGAAGTCGAGAGAGTCCCAGTTGTGTTCGGAGGCAAAGCTCACCACCTGGATCTGAGGCAATGATTTAGGAGTCAGAGGCTTTTCTCACACTACGGAGCAGAACTGCCTCAATAATGCCAGAATGGTTCTTCAAGCTGGAAATGACAATGAGAAGAGTTAAAGCCAGAAATGGGATCCGTTTGGGATACGTCGAATGCAATTGCTTGTCTCGATTCAGCTCCGCTTGGCTTGTTTTTAAAAGGGTTATCATAAACACGTTGAGATCACTTACCTTAAAACCTTTTAGGGTCCCTACAAACCTGAAGCACTAGTAATATTCAGTAGCAAGGGATAGATGAAGATGTTTCCATTTTCTGCATGTTAATAACTGCTTGTCAACTTCGGAGAACGAACAGTTTGGCATAGACAAACTTATTAACTTGTCATTGCTGCTTGATTCATCATTGCCTCATACACATTCGGGTTGATGTGGTGCCTTCATCTCAACGACTCAAAACGTACCGTTGCAATTGATCTCACACAAGAACAGCATGGCAGATTTTGTGCAGATAAAATCAAAGCTGTTTGAAGGGTTCTCAAAGACGCAATCGGTGTCCTTGGGTTTGTGCATTTGACATAATGACATAAAACGAGTATCGGTGACACATGCCCGAAGTAGGCAAGGACTTTTTTTTCCCCATCTGTGTAATGTGCCTGTGACGACTAAACCAAACCCTGCACCGGGTAGCGTCAGCCTAGCATCAAGCTTCATTGTTGTGAAATTCTTGTTTTGGTGCCCTAATCACAAGCGTAAGCCATTCTAGACAAACAGTAGGCTACTGTAACACAGGTAGCAGGCTCCCAGTCAATATGAACACAACAATGGTACAACCCTGACATATTTTTTGTGGTTGTTTGCATCAAAACTAAATGTAACTTGGCAATTCACTTCCTGCATGTTGCCACTGCCAGAACGGCAAGCTTTTTTGATCAGTTGCTATGTGGAGAGAATTACTTAGAACTTAGCCTAAAAACCTTTTTTTGAATGGCTACATTAAGCTTACCAGGCAGAAGTGTATCATGAGAAAGTACATCATTTGTAATTTGTTATTTGTGTCTTTTAGCCGCAGCATCCAAGAACGGCACATTCCTCTTTTGCTACATGCAGAATTAAAGGGGGAAATAAATTATTAAAGGGACAGTTTAAAGATTTCCCACAGGACAACACATTTTTTAACTAATGTTACATCAGAATCCAATTCTTAATGATGTCTGGGGAATAAACAAAAATCACTAAAATATGTTTTTTATAATAATAAGGAAGACTTTTAAAAACTGGTGAACTGCCACTTTAGAGGAGAATTGCCTCCAAAATAATAAAACATAAATATAAATGAATCTTACAATTCTCCAATGATTGTAAGATATTTTATATGCTGTCCTTTAGAATTGTTAATAAACCCTTACTGTCTAGTTATATTGGAATCAAATGCAGTGATGTACTTTATCTTGTATAGTTAGGATGTTAGGGGGAAAAGTATCAGGCCATTGGAGAACAGAAAAATGTGCTGAATTAAAGCAACAAAAAAATAATGCTTCCCTTTTCCGGACAGGTCAGAGACCCTGCTGTCTGGTTAGGATGCTTTGGAGAACAGCTGTGGGGTTTCTTAGTGTGGAGGTTTTGGAGCACATTTATGTGGGTTGAATCCATTCACTACCTCTAATGCAAGTCACTAAGCCAGCGAAGATGATCAGCAATGGAACTTTGACTGGAAAAAAACAACTTCCTGGGTGATGCTGCATTACTGAAGTGGAAGATTAGGTCTAACATGCAAATAAATGTTGTATTCCTTTAAGGTCCAAAGAAACAGTGCACTCCTACTGGCTACATTAAACATTTACCCTTTAAATAATGAATAAGCTATTAAGGATTCCCTTTATTAAAGTTTTAACTTCTCATACTCTTTAAATCTCAAACATCTATATTGGGTTCTCCCTGGGAGTACAGAAGAGGCTCTTTTACTTGGATTCCGGCGCCTTCAGGAACGGAAATCTTCCAAACGCAGTTCTGATTGTTGTCATACGGTTCTGGGTAACCTGGCGACAGGATGGTCCCTCTACGCACGGTCAGCATCCCTCCACACGGCACTGAGGGGAAAAGGTCACACGGAGAGGGACGCACGTCAGCGACTACATTTCCCAGCATGCACACTGTCCACAGCAGACACACGAGGAAGACAACATCAGGCAACACGCTCATGTATGTAGATGTCACACTGACATATGCACCTCTTCTTTGAACGTAGCCTGACCAAAGTTTTCCCAGTGCCTTATGGAGGCAGCCTTGTCGTCCCCAACTGATGGACAGGAGCTACAGCCACACAGATTCACAGTGGAACACCAGTCCCCTCAGAAGGGCTAGTCGGATCAGTTTGGTTATAATACCACCGTGGATTATTACGATCACAATATCACCGCTAACCTTTCTGAATGTGGGCACTAGGTTCCTTACTACATAGGCAGATGTAAGTATAGATATCTAACGTAATCACCGCCTTATGGTAAAAGGCTGTAATTACTTCAGATGTCTATAGTTATGTTGGACCTCACCCGATAGAAGATTTGACTTGATGTTAGTGTTAATCACATATTTTATAAAGACATTATTTGCAGTGACAGAGAGTAGTTGTAGAAAGAAAAAGGTTTGTGAAAAACAATATAATACCTTGAGAATTTAACAGAGTCAATTTAGACACCAACTGTGGCAAAGACATGGCGTTTGATCAACCATATCTATTCACCAGCAGCATCCAAGCAAGTTTCTGTGACTCAATAAAACTATTTAGAAAGAGACAATGATGTGCATAACTCCGCCTCGGTCGCAGACAGAAAGAAAGGCCAGGTTCTGCCATTTCCCCTGGTTTGTTGAAGACCTGCCAATTGTGCTTTTTAGAACCGCACGAGGAAGCAGTCAATGGAACAATCTGGTATCTTATACTGCAGCACAGGGCTTTTTTTCTCTTCTACTCAGATGTTCAGATCCAATGGTGCTATCCAGATGCTATCTGTGAAGGACAAGGGCAGATACTAGAGGTCAGCGCCAATCACTTTGTTTAAACAACCAGGAGTTTAGATGTGAGGACTCTTTGGGCTGCCACAAAATAGAGTGAGGGGGAAAAAACAAGAGAGAATGAAAGGGGGGTCAAAGGATTGAGGGAGAAAGAATGAGAGAGAATGAAAGGGGCTCAAAGGAGTGAGGGAGAAAGAATGAGAGAGAATGAAAGGGGGATCAAAGGAGTGAGGGAGAAAGAACGAGAGAGAATGAAAGGGGGTCAAAGGAGTGAGGGAGAAAGAATGAGAGAGAATGAAAGGGGGGTCAAAGGAGTGAGGGAGAAGGAACAAGAGACTGAAAGGGGTAAAAGAGTGCAAAAAGTATAGAATGAAAAAATGAAAGTAAGAGAAAGCAAAGTCCAATATATCTGTGTCAGACACTTAAATTATTCAACAAATTCACTTCAGTGCAATTTCAACTCATCCATATTTTACAGATGATATATAAAATGCAGCCACAGTGCTCAGGTAATCATGGAGAAAATCCTATGGCCCGTATCCTTCCCACCGGAAAACACGAGAGAACAACATAAAAAAATAAGAGAAAAGAATGGTTGTACAGCAGGCGGAAAATGGCCCAAATGGCATACTATATGAGGGGCTGAATTGCCGCACGCCACCCATTCAATCACAAATACAGCCTCATCCATTCTGTGCTCCCTAATGCATTGATAGTAACCCTTGAGCTCGACACAGCCAGACATCCTTTATTTAAGGGGGGCCTTGCCTTCCACATATCTAGCTTGAGGCCCTTCACCTACACATAGCTGGATTGGGGCTCTTCACTCGAAAGCTGCTTGACACAGGGGCCTTCGTAAGAAGGGGTAAAGAGCAGGTGAAATCCTGTCTACAACCACTCTGTGTCAACGCTGCTTTTGTTTTGGATCAGCGCTCCGAATGGGCTAGAGGGGAAAGAACACCCTGTCAGGCTGTCTCACACAGTGAGGAGCACGGAGCTAAGACATATCAAATGTACTCTAACGCTCTCCCATCAGACGGGCACACACTCTACCTACCCTAGCGAGGACACAAAAAACTACAACCTAAAGGGGTAGTTGGGGATTTGAAGAATTGTTTTCCTTTGTATCCATTAGGTTAGAGCAATCGCTAGTCCTTGAGAGTTAGCGGCTCCTCATCAAGGGCCGTGAATGCACAACACTCCACAACATTGTAGTGGGTGTCCAGTAAATTCAGGAATGTTAATGACAACAACTACCAATGAGATTTAATTAATTTCCTCGCTCACTGACCTTTTCTCTTTTCCCACAAGGCTATGATGATTAGTAAACACAACCCCTGGGGGCCAGCTGTAATCTATTTTATTAAATAACCCAACACCACCTAACGGTAAGGCGGGGTACTGCCTGGATATAAAAAAAATGCACTCGTAGTTTTGACCTTGTTAAAGCAACACATGTCCCAGGATCGTCTCGTCTAGTTATTATATATGGGAAGATATTACACCAGGGTTAGTTATATTAGCTAGATAGCTGGCTGTTTCAATGGCTTGCTGGCTTATTTTCATACCATCATACAGTAACCATTGAATGATTAGTGTTGGACTGTGAGACAGTGAATAGGGACATACAGATTCACACCAAGCCGATATTTAAGAGGCCACATCTACCGAGGAGAGGGTTAAGGGCTGAGAGACCCCGGCTGGAGGCTGAATCGGTGGGGTCGGCAGACGGGCTGAGAGGCAGACCTGAGGAGGTCTGCTGGTGCATCTGCGGGGCCAGCCATGGTACAGCGCCTGTTTGTGTTACGCTGAGTGGGTTTTGTTACCGCCATTGACCGTGGAGCTTGATATCTCTGGCGAAGAAAGCGGGCATGCACGGAACGACTGAATGACAAGCCAGTAGGATTTGTCTGCTGCCATCTGCTTAGGCAGGGTGTTTTGAAAAAAAACAACACTGTGACAACTGCTGATGTAAAAAGGGCTTTATAAATACATTTGATTTATTGACTGATTGATTGAAGTCATTGGGCAATTCTTTCGGCACTCAGACATACATCTGATACATGAACATACCTGAAGCTGGGCCCGCTGGACCTATTGAGCAGTGGTTCATCAAGGATGTGATGCATTTCTTTCTTTCTACCTGTAACTTATATTATATTGTAATAGTAATGAATAAGATCATGTGGTTTACTGTATAAATACCCTTGTTAAAACCAAGCGTCTTCCAGTTTTGAGGACACACTGGGTAGACCACTGGTTTACAAGGAGGGTGAGAGACTACTCTGGCTTTAAGTGTGTCTGCCCGCTATAACCACCTTTAAGGGCTGGACGACCATTAAAGGGGAAATATTTTGCCCTGTCTCAGTTAACATGGATCCTCACAGCTAAAGCCTGGGCGTGTGCACCCGTGTGTTGAGGAGGCCTGGGAGAGAGGAGGAGGCCTGGGATAGAGGAGGAGGCCTGGGAGAGAGGAGGAGACCTGGAGAGAGGAGGAGGCCTGGGATAGAGGAGGAGGCCTGGGAGAGAGGAGGAGGCCTGGGAGAGAGGAGGAGGCCTGGGAGAGAGGAGGAGGCCTGGGAGAGAGGAGGAGGCCTGGGATAGAGGAGGAGGCCTGGGAGAGACGGTACAGGGATGTCTTGGATGGGGCTGGTCATACTGACCGACACAGGTGGGCAGCGAGTCGTTCCACTGGGCCAGGGTGTCGGGGACGGTTTCGCACCGGATCGCCGTGGACCCATGCAGGACGTATCCAGGGTTGCACTCGAACAGGACCGAGGCACCCACCGCAAAGTCGTTCCCGATCCGTTTGCCGAAGCGGGGCTCGGGGACCGAACTGCACTGGGTGGCGCTGGTCCTCGGGACAGCTGGTGGCGGAGAGGAGGTGTCAGTACAGGGGGAGGAGAAGTGGGGAGCAAAGCTGAGCAGGGTATCTCTGCGTCTCTGCTGGGGCTGAGCAGACAGGTTTTGGCAACACCGTCAAAGATAGCTAGCTGACAGAAAAACACTAAGGTGCCCCTCTGGCTTTGGCGCACACCTGGTGACTGTGTGTACTTTATAGAAACTGCAGATTTTAAAATGTCAGACGTCTAAAAATACACATATTTCACATACAAAACACTCAAGGGCATTCTGTTAGAAAAATCTCAGTAGGGCTCCCTCAATGTCAGTGGCCCAGTGTGGCAGCTAGCATTGTAATGTTTTTACAGTCTGCTGGTCATTAATTAATTCAACATATGACTTCTGCTAAATAGGAAATAATTACTGTCTTACTGTGAATATGTGTCTTGTAACCCCTCATTGGGAACACAATTGATGAAATAAAAACGTTGTTCATGAAAAAATACTTTTCCAATCAAAATGTTGGTTGATTCAGGGATAAGAAATGTCAACTTCAACATTTTAAACTTGATTTGAGTAAAACATTTACAACCACATACTGTAGTTGCATTCTACAGCAGGACTGTTTTCCATTATAATTAAAGGAAACTAGCTCGTATAAAATTATATACAGCACTGCTCAAAAGTATGAAAACGTACCCATCCATTCCTGAGTGTGTCCAAACCTTTGACTGGTACCGTATTTTGCAAACTGGGTGCTTCACATCAGTTCATACTCCTACTCATACTACACCTACTATCATTTCACTGGTAACCAGTATATAACTGCAATAAGTCATCTGTGTGTGCTTTTATCTGTGGTGTATTGTAAATATACCACGGCTAATCACTGTGTCCAGGCACCCCACGCGGCACCTAACAGCAGCTTTTATCTGTGGTGTATTGACGAAATACCACACCACGGCGGGCCTTGTTCCTGGAATACACACATCCTGCTTGGAAGACCAACCTTGGTAGACGAAGTGAAATCCCTTTGCCGTCTCGGGGCCAACCGTCGTGAACTTTACGGTGATTTGGTTGCCCGTGCTCAACGGCAAAGACTCTCCTGTTAAAAGAAACAAGGGTTTCAACTGACGACACCACAGACAAACATTTTCAAACAATGACACTTGGTGACTATTTCTTCGACTGCTCGGACCCAGTTAACGATCATTGTACCGCGGATTCCACTAGATGAGTCACTTTGATTTCGGATCTGCCCCGGTCTAACCCTCCGTGTTGAACCAATCAGCTGCTAGTTCAATGTTGCATAAGAGCTGGGCAGCATGAGACAACAAGGGCTGTGCTTTGATAGATGGAGTCTTATTGATTGCCAACGGACCCTCTTTCATCTGTCCTGTTATTTGGTCTTCTCCTTGAGAGCCACAGGGGAAATGTACTGCCTTGTATTAACACTTACCTCTGTGTCAAAAGCTTCTTTTAAAGGGTTGCATACCCAGGAACATATAATTTCACACACACACACACACACAGTGCTCAGCAAGATTGAATGTACGGGCCCAAGGGATAACATTTTGACGATTACAATAAGTTGAGATTAATGTCTGTGAAATGTAGTCAGGTGAAGTGTATATTATCATTACAATGATGAATCTGGTGCTGTGTTCTGTTATGCGTGTTTGAGTCTCACAGATAATTTCAAATGGTCTTTTAATAGAAAGCAAATGTGGTGTACTGGAGTTTGCCCCAGAGTGGTGCGGGAGACCAACGTGATGCTGAATAATAACGTTAGATGTGTGACTAATGCCCGGAACTTCAGATGTGGCTAAATATATAGGGTTATTTATAAACTGGAGGGTTTGAATCCTGAATGCCGATTGGCTGAGAGCCGTGCTATATGAGACCTTATTAACTGGATGGTTTGGATTCTGATTGTTGATTTGCTGATAGCTGTGGTATATTACATCACTTTTTACTACTTTAATTGCGTTTATCACCGGTTTATAAGAGCAATAAGGCACCTCAAGGCTTTGCGACATATTGCCAATATACCACAGCTAAGAGCTGTATCCAGGCACTCTGTGATTTGTTGTGCCCCTTGGTCATATACCATCTATATACCACATATGCAAATCAAAGAAGACAAAATATATGTGGGTGTATATATATCCATACACACATCTTTCCTTTACAAATCGTTTGTTTTCACAAAATGCCCAAACCCCAAAGTAACAGCAGTGACAAGAGGACCAAAACCACATTTAGTTTAAGTGCTTGAATTCTGCCATGTCTGTTGCCGTGCTATTATGTGTCCGTCGTGGTGTGCCGGAGTACCTGAGTGGGAGCCGGAGAGGGAAGACAGGAGCGGGGACTGCTGAGTCGGCCCGTCAAAAATGTCCACCACGTCGTTCAGCGACGTCTGGAACAAGACGAACTGTCCAAACAGCACTGGAAGAGAGAAGAGAGGCGGCACGAGTGAAGCTAAGTACAATGCTAACAATCAAGCTAACGCCACCGCGTGACCCTGACTCAGATGGTGAAACACTGCCGGTTGGCACAGGTATTCCGCGGTGTCAGAAAACGCATGAGAGATGTTGATGCCCAAATATGGTTTCGTCAAGTGCCCCTCCACTCTAAGGCAATGAGAGTATTGAGATTGGTCTAAATGGTTTTTTAAACATTTTAGCTGTTATTATTTTTTTTGTTACATTGGTCTAATAACATCACAAAAGCACATCATTATTCCTCATTACAACAGCAGCAAGCTTAAATCCTGCGAACAGGCCTCCCGGAGGAACCGGCACACTGTGTTTATTTAAATCTTTTAATTGGAAGCCTCTCAGAGACTTTGCGTTGTCTTTGAGCGGAGCTCCAACACGCTGAGGCACATTGTAGGCAAATCTCCCCTGTACAATATACCAGTACCCCCATTCACCGTCCCTAACCGCGGTGATTGCACCATTGTAGGAGCCGGCAAACTCATTACCCGTCCAAATCATTAGCATTACAAAACTCTACTGTGCTTGCCCTTAACTGTAACGAAGTGACAATTTGCTGGCGAGACAACTTCAGAAGGAACACTTTTGTAAATAACCGAGGCGGTAATTTCTTTAAGTTACTCATCCTCCCAATCACTGACGGCCAATTACGGACGGACATTTCCTGTAACTTTTCCAAAAAGCCAGTTCTTCCTGATACCCATTTTGGGAGATTCACCGTGCCGACCCAAGGCACACTACGGCCAAACCTTGGAAGTAGTGCGTATAAGCGATTTATCCCCTAGTTATCCATGGATTATATGTGAGATTAGGGTTAGCGACTAATTGCACTCAGTTGCGCCATCCTGCCTCGCTAACTGTCGATTAGGAAGTAAGTGATAGAGGGCTAATGAATCAACAGAAGCCAACTGAGATCCACCCAGTGGGTTTATAGGATAGCTGTGTAATGACCGAGGCCAGAGCCACTGTGGCTAGGGGCCCACACGGGACTGGGTCATTTCACCACAAGGACATCCCAGTAACAATTACCCGATAATATAATGCAGCAATGATAAAAGATGATACTCCTCCCCCCAAAACAATATGCTAATCTGCCCTGTTGTTGGTATCGGAGGGAAGTTAATATCATTGGAGGGCTGGCTGGGAGTGCAAGATTAATTCATGAATATTCATGATCAAGGCAGAATGAAGAATTTGGGGTCATTGTATTGTCATTTCGAACAAAAGTGTAGGGAACAGGCGTTGTTTGGGTACTCGCAGGTCATTACGATGAATGTTTTCCCTAGATTCTGGGACTCCGTCCTTTACGAATTTACATGACAACAACAATTAAACAGGAAGTAGAAGGCTGGAGACATCCAAAGATCCTCTGTTTACAGCCAGCAATCAAACAAAACAGAATCTCCATGACACATTCCTCAGCACAAGAATGTCCTGTAAAGCGCATTGAATTGCTTTTATGTATGAATTGTGCTATACAAATAAACTTGATTGATTGACTGAAGAAACATTGTAACAATCAACACCTCTGTATTGTAAACAACACCTAATATAAATATATAAGCGAGGAGCATAATAGATTGAATTCCATTATTTGGCCCTGTGTAGCTAAATTGGCAAAGCTTGGAGCATGCAAGGCCACAGTTGTGGGTTAAATTCCCGCTGGGGTACCAGTACAGAAATGTACGCACTCACTACCGCGCATCTGGCTAAGAGCGCTAGCTAAACGACTAGGATGTAAAATAGCGTTTGGGGAGAATCCAATTTCGACCGGTGTGGGGAAAACTCCATAAGCGCTGCATTAAGATTTTAGTACTTCCTTTCTTATGGTTTGGCACAGAGTGAACTTCCATCCGACTCATACAGCCGGCAACCTCAGTCCCCACGCTGCAAAACTGGGCCCAAGTATGGGGACGGGCTAAAAGCTTTGCCGGGGGAATGCGCTTTGTTGAACGGAACAGAGAAAAGAGAGCCGAAGAGCCAGGCGCAAAGCCGTACGTGGTCAGGGCTTCAACTACTTCAGGAGTTTTCTGGCAGGACAGCGGTGCAGTTCTCTGGCAGGCAGATCACGGAGCATTTAAAAGCTATGGGGAGGCAAGTTTGGGAGGCTGACATTATCTACATGCATTTCAGGGAGAGCCGGTTTAAAAGGAACAGAGGGGAAAAATAACCAAGCCATTTCCTCAGATAATAACAGAAGCACTCGGGGTGCTTTTCTGATACAGTGGACGGCCTTTCCACAAAAAAAAGCAGTGTTACTTCATTTCACTTGTTAAGCTGTTATTGTAAATACACACATATGGCATTTCCTTGTCCCATTTGGCGACTTAAAAGACAGCAGATATGTGTATTTCCAGTAATGCGAGTCTGTCCTGAAATAAAGAGTTAGGGTTCAGCCCACACCATTGTCTTGTCTGGTTCCCATGTTGTAATAACATCAAAACATCCAGAAGTGACTGACATCATAAAAGATTTGACATCGGTTTACATGTATATTCCCCCGTAGCAGACAGTTGGGGGTCCTGCCTGTTCTCCAGTCACATTCACCCGCATGGTTCATAAAAACTGCGTTAGCACCTCCAGCAGAACAACACCGCGTCCCAAAATGGTGTCCTACGTAGTACACTATACTTTTGACCTGGGTCAATGGTTACTCCCGTAAGTCTTTGGTCGAAAGGAGTGCCCTTCCTAGGGAGCAGGGTGCCACGAAGGGCGCGGCCCTTTACACCTGGCTCAGCATTATTTCAGGAAGTCGTTCGACAAACAGAACCCCGCCTCACAAGATTGCCCTTTCACCAGCGAGTCTCGCTCACTTAACACATTCTGACAGATGCTTACGAGGTTATATGGAAATGAAACCAATGATTAATTCCCATTCCCCACCTTCCCTTTAAAACATTTCCAAGAGTTCTCTGTAAAAGAAAAGACCTTGCTGCTCCTGTGATTTTTCTTCCTGTTTTCAATCACACACACTGACTGTATGCGCTCACGTTACAGTGGCTGAAATGCAGAACGGGGGGTTGGTACAGATACCATCTGCACAACGCGAAGCCGAAAACATGCGAATCAAGGTTAAGACAAAAGTCAACTTTGGCGGAATGAATTTCATCCAAATGCTAACCCAATCTCAGCGCTCCCAGGTGCTACGATGAATCAAAGGCTGGCCACAGACATAACGTGAAGCATAGCCTTAAGTGGCTTCCCTTCAAATCTCTTTTAACATCTGATGTGCAAACTGAACACAATACAGATGTGATGAGCGACACGCGAAAATGCCCTCTGCCCTTTGAACAAAACGCTCAGAGCATAAAACATGGAATATATATTACTGCAATATAAATGCTTTGGCTTAATGCGATTCACTCTTCAAACGGAGGGAAAGGATGGCTGTGTGAAACCAACTGGAATTCATGAGATTAGTGTAAAGAAAAGGTAAAAAAAATGGATACAATAATATTCAGGCAAGTGTCTTGGACCTTAAAGATGTCTAATATTTAAAATAGTTCATTATCCAAGCCCATCGTCGGTGTACCGAGCCTCAGAAGAACTGAATGGTATCAGGATAAAACCACCCTGGGGTGGGTCCATATTGCCGCTGGTCAGCCCTCTGGTGTGTTGGCTGCAGAGATGGAGAGAGCTGTTATACACACACACACACGCACTCATGGTTGTGGTAGAACCGCCCCTTGGCAATCCCCCCAAAATAATACAATAATATATTTTATATAAAAATAATATTAAAAAACGGACAAATTGCAAGTTCAGAGCAGTTCGGAGTCATGTGTTCTAATGTTTTGCCTATTAAACACAAAAGCTGTGTTCAAGCATAAAATACAGCATATGTGATGCCAGGGTTTTATTTTTTTAACGTGTTCACATGTCAGGTCACACGCAAGGACGCGCAAGCTGACACACACGCTGTAAGAAATACAGCCTCGTTCCTCAATTACATCCAAAGCCGAAGGAGAGAATTCAACTTTTATTGAACAGCACACACACACACCCAGCCTGCACGCCAACGTGCCAGTCACGCAGCATGTTTCCCCATTCTGGACTCACAAAGACCGAGCCCCTAATCAGATTTCTATGGAGATAACACGTCAGTCACGCCCCCGTGGGGATAAAGCATTGCCACGGTGACGCAGCCAGGTGATGGGAAAGGGCCGGCCTCCCAACCGACGGGCTGTTCCCTACAGAGTGCCCTACGTTAGGCAAGAGCCCTGCGGGACGACTTCTCAGAAGGAGTGGGGATAGGGCGCCATTTGGGACTTGGCTGTTCGGCGGTTTTAATATCAGCGAGCCCCAATGAGTGCCAGAGCACCGCACGGTCACATGATAACAGGACGTGTTTAGAACCCTCCCCCCTGCGAGAGATAGAGAGAGATGGGAGACGGTGAGGTACAGAGAAAAAGCGAGCAAGAACGGAGAGAGGGAGAGCGAGAGAAAAACTACGGGAGAGCAGGAGGAGAAGGAGTGAGAGGGAGGGAGGGAGAGAGTACGAAATTGATCCGGACTCCTTTCCCACTCAGCTATTGAGCAGTGATAATCCGCAAGGGTGAGACAGTCATTCTCTCCCCTTTTCATCTCCCGCTCTCTGTTGCTCGAGCTGTTTCCATGACGATGCCAACTTGGTACGCTTCAGCTCTGGAGGCACGCGGGCATAGCCGGTGGGTGACTGGGCCACAGCAGCGAGCCATCATGCAACACTAGGCCCGTATTTACATAGCACCCCAAAACCCACATCTATGTATGTTTGCTTATGAGCTCACGCACACACGCGCACACACACGCGCGCACACACACGCACAAGCGCACTTTGCCTTAGGCTGCTAATTTCCAACAGAAATGTAGTCTATAAACACGCTTTCCTTTCAAACAAATACGGGGCAAAAAACCCTGAACAATATGAATATTTCAATCATTCATTCCGTTGAATGTACATACACTCGTATACAAACAGGCATTCCACTGTGAAACCCATTCCAGAGACTTATTTTTTGGTAATCCTGAGAGCCATCTGCAACAGAACCATGGCTTCTCCCCAAGGCACTCATATGGGGCCCAGTGCCACAGAATCGCCCTGGGCTTGAGCAGCCTAATGCTGGTAAGGTCCAGATCCCGGCTTACACTGCCTGCAAATCGTTCTTCTCCTCAAGGCCTCCATGGCTCCAAGACAAATAAGTCCTCTTTTGTTGACACAGGACAGCTCAGCGCTTGATGAAATATTTCTTGTGTTTGATATACACACGGATAAACACCCAACTGTCATTGTAAAAAGTTGTTGGTAGTGACATCCAAATATCAGTGTTTGAATCCTCTCCAGTTACAATGTTTCAATGCCAGCGTGTTGTGACCATAACCCATGTTTTCTGGGACCCGTCAGAATGGCTTGATCATGTTGGCGTTCTAAAAATCGTATTGGAGTTGCAATTTTTTGAAGTGTTATTCTCATTGCTGAGATGAATCTTTGCTGTAGCATGTAGGTAGGGTAGCCACTCTCTTTCCAAAGAGGCGCAGTCTGGAGTGGATTTAATATAACCCACCTGGATGACCTAGTGTTTTAGATTTAGTCAATCAGTGAACTAATTAATCTGTTCAGTGATTGACTAAATTCAACACACCTGGTCTTCAGGTGAATTCAATTAAATTCTGGTAGTTACATTTTAAGGTAATAGACAAAAAGTAAACACGATATGTTGGTTTAGATTATATGTCCTTAGTACAAACTCCTGGCTTCAAAATGGCAGACTCGATTTAGAGGAAACACAGAGCTGCTCCAGAAATGTGACAATGTAATAAAAGCCCACTTAAAAGTAGTAACAGTTTGCTGGTGTGGAAACGTGAGTCTGTTCACCACCTCCCTCGGTTCCAAAGAGCTGTGTGGTGTTTGGGCAGTGCATGATCTCACTCTGTGATCTAACATGGATAGACCTTGCCCTGGCCTGCTCTGTGTTCCCGTTTCAATAATTGATCAATCTTTACCAGAGAACATTGTGTCCCATGTGATCGTGTGAGGAAATATTACCATTGTAGTGTTCCGTCAGCCATGTCCTTTAAGTGGTTTAGTGAGTTAGTGTGATTGTCTCGGGGAGGGAGGAGGAAGGTGGGGGGTGAGGGGTGGGGGGAGACGAGAGAGAAAGACAAAGGGAGAAACAGAGAGAGAATCTTAAAGGATAAGAGAGAATGAGAGGAAAATAAATAAAAAGTAAGAGAGAGAGAGAGCGAGAGAGAGAGAGAGAGGCAGAGAGAGAGAGGCAGAGAAAGAGAGAGAGAGAGGCAGGGAGAGAGAGAGGCAGAGGCAGAGAGAGAGAGCACCGCATGTTCTCCTTCTACCACACGGTGGTGGCAGAAGAATCAGAACCCAAGCAGGACAACTCAGAGAGACAGAGTGACAGATTAGCACCACGCTAATAGCAAAAACGGTAGAAGCAAATCGGGCAGATGATCTAATGTAGAAACACGACGGAAATAACAACGCCATAACTTAGTGGGGATCCGAATGGACAACCAGTCCCTCATAAACACACACTGCATTAATGTTCAGAAAGGCTCCCTCCC
>JACXGK010004017.1:32917-40949 GCA_016801125.1 Novumbra hubbsi | reverse complement strand
GTGGGCATTGTGTCTGCCTCCAAGGAGGCCAGGTGTCAGTGGGCATTTTGTCTGCCTCTAAGGAGGCCAGGTGTCAGTGGGCATTGTGTCTGCCTCCAAGGAGGCCAGGTGTCAGTGGGCATTGTGTCTGCCTCTAAGGAGGCCAGGTGTCAGTGGGCATTGTGTCTGCCTCCAAGGAGGCCAGGTGTCAGTGGGCATTGTGTCTGCCTCCAAGGAGGCCAGGTGTCAGTGGGCATTGTGTCTGCCTCCAAGGAGGCCAGGTGTCAGTGGGCATTGATCCTTCATCATGTAACCTGTTATTAAATCTAGAATCTAAAAGGATTGAATTACCCAGTCTGCCACTTAATCATGAATCATGCCTGGATAGAAATGACTAGTATATAAACTATAAAAGACATGTTATCCTTTGAAGAGTGAAAGGTTTGACTGCTACACCATATGCACTTCCAAACAGTTTAACTAATTGACGTTCCACAGGTCTTGAGTCAATCCGCTATCTCCATTGAGCAATGCTTAATACATGGGGAATCAAACGATCGGCCTCATGAATACGCCGTCAGAAAGAGATAGAATCAATAGATCCTCTGTTCTGGTACTATTGGTGCAGACTTCTGGAATCCAGTTCAGGCTCCTCTTTCCTCAACATCCCATGGGGTTTGACATTGCATTACTTTTAACTGCTCCAATTACGCTGGTAACTGCTTTATAAACGCAATAAGGCCTTACTGAGGTTGTAATATACTGTCAATATATGGCAATACATCCCACAAGGAGTCATGCCTGAGGACAGATCTTAGCTGTGGTATATTGGCCATATACCATAAACCCTCTTGCATTATGGACCACTTATGTCACTTGCTCATAGCTTGGCTTCAGCACACCCAGTTGGGTCACGCTCTTCTTGATGACACTGCAAGCGAAGAAGCGTGATTTTGGGGGACTAGTACAACAAACAAATATAACTATGTGAGTGAACGCCACTGTCAGTATGCATTGCATACACACACACACACACCCACCACAGAGTAGTAGGCAGGTAGCAGACCGCAGATTGAGCGCAGATTTAAGGTTATGGGGCGACAAGGGAAAGGTGGGCTTGTTAGGTTAACCACAAAATGTTAAATGTAGGCTTCCATTCAAACCCACCGTGAGACACATAAACCTATTTATATACACACACACACACACAGGGAGACACGTGTGCAAGCACAATGACTTGAAGTTGTGTGTGTTTTAGGGTTAGGAAGGGGGCGTATGCAAGAGTAAAAAGCACAAGGTGCAAACTTAGAAATGTAGCCTGGAAAGGACAAGGTGATTCTGTGTGTCGCTCAGTTGGTTGCCACTTCAAACAGGAAGCCGACTTGTGTGTCGTTCTCTATAAGTGAAGGGCGTGTGTTTGTGTGCATGTGACGATAACCTCATTCTCTCTAGTGAGCTACTGAGTCTTTCTCAGGATTCTTGCATCAGCTCTGTGTTGTCATACACCCTCTTCAGTCTCTTTCCCTCTGCCCTGGAAACAATGAATCACTTAGGCTACTGTAGAAAAGGCCCTTTTTACAAAAAAATATGTATGAGTTATCACACACACCCAGTGAGGTGTTATTGTTACATGAATTCCCCGCTGGTTTAATCGAGTGGGTGTCCCCTTGCTACTGTAGCCTGTGGTCTTCTCAGAATTTTCTCAGTTATTATAAGGAGACTAAAGTTATTTTAAGACTCAGCCAGCCAGCATGAGTAGGCTGCTGCTTTGTCAACATAGCTGTCGGTAAATACCTGGCAGGGATTGTGAGGGGCTGAGTATTACACATCCGTGGTACTGAACGCGTGCACCTGCACATACCGGTTTCCGTATCTATGGTCACTACTTGGTCGGCATGCGCTTGATTTGCAAATTTAACGCTGAGTCACTTTAGGCGCAAATGGGGATAAAAAAATGTACAAGTCATAGGCAACACATGAGCAACAGAAATAGCCAGTTTAACATTCTGTATTAAGGCGATCTTTTCTTCGGTGGAAATACGCGCTGTACCCGGCACGCTCGTAAGATCCTCTCTATTTCTGAGCCCACAATACCCACTTATTAGCCCCGCAGTGATCCGTCAACAGACGTACAACCTGCCCTGGAAAGCTCCATACCAACATGCCCACCTCGGCCCTCCCTTTCTCCCTCCCACCTCGCAGCGACAGACACTGCTGCTGGCCTATCGCACCGTGGGCGACCCCCCCTGTGCCCTGCCCACCCCAGCGGTCCCTCTCCAGCCCCGCCAGAGCCAATCCGCGGCGGGGTGTAAGTAGGGCAAGCCGCTTCCTGGTTCTGAGTAAAGGAGGAGCTGCCTGGAGTTGGAGTGGGCCAGTGGAGTCACAGAGGGGGAGAGCAGCCGAGCGAACCGCCGGTCTGCGAAGAGAGAGCCGAGACAGGGGGATCTGAAAGCCAGCAGAGTACGAGACGGATATTACGGACAGAACCCCCTGGTGATACGTGACGTCTGCAAGGGAAAGAGTGCGGAGAGAGAGCGGTGACCCCCGGAGAGCGACCGGGGGGGGTGGGGGGGGCAAGTGGGAGCGAATCCAGGAAGTAGGCTACAGAAGCCGGTCAGGTGGGACGCGACAAGACAACACAGGTGACACCAGCGTACAGGTAAACCAACTCCCCCACTCTTTAAATGGTTCATATGGAAATGTAAAAAATCTTGAAATTAGTATTTCCTGTTGTCTTTCTAATTTTCTATAAAAACCGCCCCCGCACCGTTGAACTCCCCCCTCCCCATCGGTTGGGGTCACGAGAGGACTCACCACGTCATGGGTATTCGGTAACTCCCGTGTGACGTGTCGACAATAATTTCTTTCTATGATTTCAGCAATGTCTCTCTTGGCATAGGATTATTTTACAACATATTCAGGCATACTACTTTAATCACATTAAAAACCATTTTGTGAGCTTGGGGCATTGATGTCAGGCTAGTTGCTGTGTGTTGCTACCTGTGTAGATCTGGCCAGGTGGGTCGACGGGTAGCCTATAGTTCTGGAGGCTTGGCTGCTAATTATAGCAGTAAACACCGGCTGACATCCAAAACCTATAACCTCTTCCTCACGCTGTCCACCCGCCAATATAAGCCATGTGTTTCAAGATGTTGTAACATTGGCAATTCATTATTTTATTCCGTTAAATCATTTCAGGACCGCTGTAGTCGGACAGACTGTCCGCACAATTCGATAAAGTCTTTATCTTTTATTGTATTATGTTGTTGATGTAGAATTAATTTATGGAAATGTATATGTTGTTTGGTTTAGGGATTGTTACTGTAGCATATATCCCACATTTTGGAGTGTGTGCGTGTGCGTGTTTAAATGAGCCTGACTCTCCCCTCTTGAGGCTCAGACAGACCGGCTGAACCCGCCAAACTGGCTTGGGTTTGGTTCTCTGCCTGGGTCATAGTTTTTTTGAATTTCTAACTTTATTTATACCTAACCCTGTTTTTTTCAATACACTAACGATTTTCTTATCCAAAATGTTAATTTGATGGTTTGACAGTGTGGGGTCCAGACATTTCAGTAAGCGGAATAAGGATTATGCTGTGTTAGGTTACGTACAGTAAAAGCTAATATTTGTAGAGTTGGTATCAGTATGTGTGCTTGTCACATAGGTATTGTTGATGTCTGCAAATGCAGATTAGATATGAATAATCACCCAAGTTTGTGTGAGAGAGATTGAGGAGATGAGGCCCGAAATGTGTTGACCATTCAAGTGGTCAGACCTAACTGCCACTTGTCTAAATTGTAGCAGACCCGTTACCAACTTATTGATAGACAGTTTGGAGTCTTAGAATGCTTACGTAAGCTGTGTTTTGCTGTGTGGGTAGCCGAGCTACCCCCACTCTCCCCCTTCCCGCTCCCTCTGGTGTTATCGTAACTTAATTACGCTTGTCGTTTACTAGATTGGACTGTACAATTGCTCACTCTCTTTTTGTCTCACCCTCCTACACACATGTTTACATGCGCCTCTCTACCCACACACAGACACCAACATCTGTAGGCTCCTCAAGTGGTTCTTCTCGGTTATGGCAGGTAATGGGAATAGTCTCTTGCTTGTCCTATGGGTGTGAGCGAGTGGGGTGTGTTCCTGTGCATGTACATCTGTGTCGGAGTGTTTGTGGTCAACAGGTGTGTCCTGTGCCTGTTTCCAGGCCCCGTTCGTTGTTTGGGTTGACCACTTCTGCACTGCAGCAGGAGGGTAAAGTAGGAAGTGGTCTCTCTCCGCCCCCTTCTGTGTCTCTGTGTCTGCCCCCCCCACCGGTCGCCCACCTTGTCTTCATATCGTCTGTCTTACTAAAGCTGACTCGTTTCGGCTCTGTTTTTCTCCATTTGCTCCCCCATGATGCATCTCTATGGGACTCCCCTCTCAGCAGTTGACCCTCTGTCTCTTGCATGGAACTATTAAACACATTGTAGGGGGCCATTCCAGGTGTATGATAACTATACATGTAACGTTGTAGGTAATGTCTGTAGTATTACTTCACAAAAATGTTGGCTTTTAAGTATAGGAATGTTGGATATAAATATATAATAACAGGTGTTATGGATGCATGTAATGTCATGCCTTTTGGGGATATTGAACCTATTATGGTAGGTTTTTGGTCACAACATGCATTGCCCTTTTTGGGGGAAAGGCTTGATTTAAAAATAAATGTTATTCTGAGGAAAATAATTCCATCATTACTTTCAATGACATAAAAGTGATTTTGCCTACAGTCTTATTCAGAGCATATTACAGTAGTGAATTCATATATACATACTAGCCATCCCATGGGAAATGCTCCCAAAACCTAGGAAGGGAAAGCTCTGTGCCTCACCATGTTCCACATGACTTTAGGAAGGACTATTGACTGTTATGGACATTACATCCTCTGTTATTGATGTTACAGAGTCTGAAATGGACATCCAAAATGTACCAATTTCTTTATTAAAGTTGTCCATACCACATGTGTTGTAATTGGGAACACTCTTACTGTCAACAGATGGCGCAGTACCTCAGATTTACACCATTACAGGTGTCTTTTAGATTATGCTCTGGCAGGCCCCACATCCTTTTGTATAACCCTGTTTTCAAAAAAGAGGGGACACTACGTAAAATGCAAATAAATAACAAATGCAATGATGTGCAAAAACTGTATGTGTATTTAATTGAAAATAGTACAAAGACAACATATCAAATGTGTTGCATCCCCATTTCTTTTAACAATAGGGTTTTGGACCTGAAGATACCAGTTGCTGTTGTTTTGAAAGTGAAATGTATTCTCATTTTTGCTTGATATAGGATTGCAGCTGCACAACAATTCGGGTTTCCTTTGTTGTATTTTTTGTTTGTTTCATTACTATGGGAGAGGTCTGGTCTGCAGGCAGGCCTAGAATATTTTGTTGAGCACCTAGAATATTTTACAACAAAGCCATGCTGTTGTAATATATGCAGAATGTGGTTTGGCGTTGTCTTGCTGAAATAAGCAAACCCTTCCCTGAAAAAGACTGGATGGCAGCATACGATGCTCCTGTATATATTGTTCAGCATTATTGGTGCCTTCACAGATGTGCAAGTCACCCATGCAACTAATGCACCCCCATACCATCACGGATGCTGTCTTTTAAACTCTGCGCTGATAACATGCCGGATAGTCCCTCCTCTCTTGAGCCTGAAGGATGCGACGTCCATGATTCCCAAAAATAATTTTAAATCTTGAATTGTCAGACCACTGGACAGTTTTCCACTTCCCCTTGTGTTTGTTTTTAATTACGTGCCACCTGAGGGCCCAAAGATCATGGCCATCCAATATTGATTTTTGGCCTTGTCCTTTGCATCCATTGTCTCTGAATCTTTTACTGATATTATCCCTAAACTCCCCCCAAAAAATATCCCTAAACTCAGTTTTACGTTGAGAAACGTTACTCTTAAATTGGTGCGCTGACTTGATTGCATAAGTATTCAAGCCCTTTGCTTTGACACACCTGAATGCTTTGGTGAAACCATTTCTTTAAAGTCCTGTAATTAGTTCAATGGAGTCCATCTGTGTGCAATTATGTTGTTTCACATGATTTTAGGTTAAATACACCTGTTGACCTCTGTCAGTACAATTCTTAGCAAAAACGACATCTTGAAGATGAAGAAACATTCAAAGCAGATGCTAAAGATGCAGTATTTGGAGCCGTGGGTAGTGTTAGGTTTATGATTTTATTTTCATACGTATATTTTCCAACATAAAACCAGTGTCACCTTACTATGATTAATTCAGAGTTAACTAATTTATAATAACATTTGAATGTCACATTTCTGTTTCAGTGACATGAGAGAATTGGTGTGGGATCAAAATATTTTTGAAAGGCACAGTATATATGAAAAATATCCTTCTGCAGTTAAATGTGACAAAAATATATCTCTGGGTTAAATTAAATATTGAAACTAAGTATGCAAATTAGATGATGGGAAGGAAGCATATTTGTCAAGAGCATAAGGCCTGTAAACACAAGGCTGCCGTTTCTACTTCCTGAGCCAGCAAGGTGGATTCTTAGTTTTACTTGGTATAATCACCGAAGAAAAGAAAAAGTGCAGTGAAAGTCAGCCTGCACCTTGTCAGATGTTTTGTTTATTTTATATTTTGACACCTAAGGTTATGAACAAAACTATAGTAAATATAGGGAACTTGAGTGTAGGGAATAACAAATAACATGTTTAAAAACATATTTTATTAATTTCACAAACAAAGTTATGCAACATCCAATGCCCCCTGTGAATGTGGGTTTTCCCTTGCACTCTGTGCCAGCCCTAGCCTTTTGGGGGTCATTAACCCCCTATCCCCTAGCAGTTTTGGGCTCCCTAGAAGTCAGAGGCCCCCTAGTGGGCAGGGTCCCTGAGAGATTGCTTATGTTGCTTTTGCATGGAGCCGGCCCTGCTTACACTTAACCAAAACCTTCCTTGTTGTTCTCTTACCACTCTGTGAACGAATGTAGTCCTTTTATGTAGAGTTGCTTTAAGTAACAATTGTGGGTTGATGAGAATGGTCTTTATAGTTCCTACTTCATCTCTTTTAGTTTTTGGTCTTCTCATTGGTTAACTAATTTCACAAATAATTAGTTTTGCATTTGAGCCTTTCTTGATCATGTTTATAATAGGGAATGCAGTGGTATCTTTTTTGCATTATGGGCCCATGCTGTTCCAAGTTGTGGCAGGATCTAGAAAAGGAAGTTCATGCTTAATAATCCACAAATGTTGCTGAGTTAAGTTTTCTTGGCATGCATGAGTGGGACAACAATTCTCCACAGCCATGTGAGAGACTGATTAACAACTAAAGGAAGCTTTGCTTCAGTCTCTGTGGCTTAAGGTGGCACACATAGTTATTGAGTCTGAGAGGGTAATCACTTTTTTCAGAGGTGTATGTATTTGGTGTCGCATCACTTAAATAGTGTGTTCTTTGTTCACTGGTTTAAAGAGTTCACTATCAAGTTTTGGTGGAATTTCTACAAAAATTAACTGACAAAAATATAGAAAATGTGTGAATTTTAAAAGTGGCACTTTTTCTCTGCATTGTTTGCGTGTGTATTCTGTAAATCCACTTTTCTAGATATGGATAAAGTCCATGTAAAGGTCATTTCTAATCACTCCACGACAATTGCAAAAAATTGTTCTGCCATATATGAGACATGAGTTTGTCTTTATATTTTTCTTAAATATGTTTATTTCGTTAACATTGATTACAGTGTCTCTTGGCACGTAGACATTTATTAAAGTAAAAAAAAAAGCTTCATTTTCCTTATTTTGGGGCGGGGGATTTTATTTGTTAGAGATATATGTATGTGCTTGTTTATGCTTTAATGGACAGACAAAGATCAGGATGTTTATCTGGAAGACCCATGGGCCTGAACCCCAGCTCTTACATGGGAGACAGGGACCCGAATCACTGGACCATTGCAGGCTAAAACTAGTGTAAAATAATCAACATCTCAACAATGGCTTCTATAAAACTATAGAATATCCATCCCCAAACAA
>JACXGK010004017.1:22917-30417 GCA_016801125.1 Novumbra hubbsi | reverse complement strand
CCCGCTGTCATCGTCCTCAGTTCTGTAGAGGCCCCGTCCCTCGGGAACCTGGCCAGTGACAGACAGGGGGGGGGGGCTATAGAGGAACCTTTACCATGTTGTTTTCCGGGAGATTATATCTGACAGCTCACGACTTAAAGAAAACGGAACCACTCTTCCACCGTATTGACAAACCCAAGTGTAGAAAGAGAGCTCTCAAAAGAAAAGTCCTGGTGAGGTCAGTGATGTGTCCAGCCGTTTGACCTTACAACCCCCGCCGGGGACTGTTTAACTAAGAAGGCCACTGACTGTCCCATGTCGATGTGGTTTAGAGAAGCTATCTGACGGCCTTTGTTCTCTGGTTGTCTCCTGCCGTGGCCCCCTCTCTGTCCCCCACCACCTGCAGTATTACTTGGGTCCTTCCAACTATTCTGCACCCCATAACCCATAGACAGGCAAGGAATGTCATATGTTGTTTGTGAAGCTTTTTCCCTTGTTGATAATAGGATTAAAAGCGTATTGTCAACTGTTACTTGATTTGGCATTCAGAAACAGGAACTATAGTAATTATTTAAACATCTTTACTTCTCAAAACAGGGGTAAATTGTTTTTGTATGTGCAATATTAATAAGCTCTTTTTTGACCAGATTTTGAAATTGGTGTCTGTGTGTGTGTGTGTGTATGTTGACGTGTGTCACTTCGTACATGCTTGGTTATTTTTCAAAAGACGCGGAGCTGATGGAGGCAACCCCATCAGGCTGCATCTTCCTCCATCTCGCATGTATCTGCCTTTCTGTCTGTAGCCGTCTGAGACGGCACGGACGTTCCTACATGTCTGTTGTGTCAGCCTTTTATCTCCCCCATCGCTCCTCGTGGTCGACCCTCACACAGCAGAGGAAGAGGAAGCTGATCAGGATCAGTTAGTTTTGCGACATCAGTATGTGTGTGTGTGTGTGTGTGTGTGGCTGTTCGAGTGTGTTTTGTGACATAGTTCTCTGAACAGGGAGGGTGTGCGATGGAGAAGCCACTGTTAAGACCCTCCCTGGCGATGTGGCAACTAGCGATGAGGCAACTAGCGATGTGGCAGAGGCGCACAATCCACTCGCTGCATTAGCTCCCATTACACCGCTAAACCCCGTCTACACGCCAGCGCTGTAAACCCGTTTGTGAACACACACACACCCTCACAGTCCCAACAACGTTTGCACTTAAATTGCCCACTCCTTCACACATGTAGTCTTGGGGGTAGGCTGAAATTGCTGACCAAATTCAGACATAGGGTGTGAAAGCACTTTGTCAGCATGTGTTTTGAACTGGCAAAGCCCTCGCATCCACATACAGTACATGCACTGACACACACGCGCACACAAATCTCCGGCCTTTGCGTCTGTTCTCCATCTCTGTGAAACTCCCTTTCACTGATTGGTAATGATAGCGCTAGCTGCTACCACATCTCTTAGGCATCTGCAGGCACACACCTGCAAGGACTCACTGCAGCTACTTCCTGTCTCACTCTCTCATTCTTTCACTCTTTCTCTCTTCCTCTCTCCCCTCACTCTCCCTCTGTCTCTCTCTCTCTCTCTCTCTTTTTATTATATTCTCTCTCTTTCTCTAACCTCTATTTACGTCACTGTTCCTCTCCCCCTCACCTTTGTCTGGTTTTCCCTCCCTCTCTCCCTCCCTCCCTCCCCCTCTCTCGGTAACATAACTCTTTCTCTTTTCTCATTTCTGCTGTCTGACACAGATTGGCGGTGAAGACTTGATTTTCCTGTTATATTTACCCCTTTACCTCTATCTCTTCATCTTTCTCTACACCCACCCCCGACTCCCTCGTTCGCTGACATCTCTCCCTCTGCCCTGTATGTCTTCTAGGAACGTGTTGTTAGTGCATCCTTGTCATCTCCACCTCCCCTTCAAATCTCAGACCCCCTTTCCTTTTTCCAACCTCAGATTTGAAACCCCTTTCCCCTCTTTCATCCTCTCCCCGGTCTTTAGCGAGGAGGCGTGTCTTCTCTGTGCCGTACTTCTCCACGCGACGGTTCTGTAGCGTTTCTAACCTCCTGAATGAAGCCACCGATTCCCGCCGGTAGAGCGGCTAACATGCAAAATGTCCTCAGCGCGGGGTGGCGTGGCGTGGGAGTGCTGGGGCGGGATGGGTGGTGTGGAAGCCTCTGCTCTGCATCGCTCTGCCAGCCAAATGAATAATGTAATGTGTTCTTGGAACCAAGACCTCAATACAGTACACACACACACACACACACAGTTGAACTAAGTGCAGAAGATGGACGCCACGACCAAAGGATCGAAAGATGGGGCCTTTTTTCTGAATAGGACTTGAGATTTTCATGTCTTCTGATTTAACTATTAATGACCGTTCCCTAAATAATTATAGTCACTGTGCATCATCCTAGAACAGCTTTAGCCACGTCTTAGTTAATATGAATGTCATTGCCATTATGTTTTCTTGACTCTCGTTATCCAGCTTTTTACGAATTCAAATAACGATTCAAATTCTCTTGGGCTGAGTCTGTTTTTATATCTCTTGGTAAGATGCAAATGGCCCGTTCGCAGAGAATTTTCAACTGAGGGAGTGGCGAGAGCCGGCGTTGTCTTTTACTTCCAGAACATTCTAGGGTGGATAAATACTGTAAGAGATTGGGAGGAGGAAGAACGGCATGTTGCACATCTAATAACGATACTTAAAATGTCTCATGAAAAAAAAAAAAACAGGCACAACAAGCATTTCATGCACCCAGGTTGTTCGTAGTGCTGCCAACAAGGGCTCTACGTGGCAGGAACTCTTGTCAGAATCCTCACCCTCCACTCTGAAAAGATGCTCCTTAGCTACCACCCCACTACCCACAGCACAGATTTAAGAGACTAAAAGGGGTGAGTGAGGAAGATGGACATTTTTACTTTTGTTTTAGGACTTCTTAGCTCCGCTATTGTTTTTAATCATGTGTCATATTTCTCTGTGGCTTCGGCAGGGTAAACAGGTTTTTTTTGTCCCCTTGCCCATAAAGCCTTTTGAGTATGAAAAATGAAAGAGGTCTTCAGGAACACGTGGTGGATGAGAAACGTTCTGAACCGTGAATCATGACGGTTAATTTCCTCTGACCTAGGTGTTGTTACGTCTGGGAGCCGCCGCTGTTCAGTTCCTTCTGTGTCGTTTTGGTTTTCACATGTGAACGTCACCTACGGACTTGTTTCTTGTAGTCGAACAAAATTATTTTTAATTATTCTTTTTTTTTTATTGTGGATTGTATTTATGATTTTTTTTAATTCCCCTGTAGAATAAATATATTTTATAATTTCATGTGTTAATGTGTGCGTTTGCATTGGTCTCTGTGTGTTTCATGTGTTAATGTGCACGTTTGCATTGGTTTCTGTGTTAATTTATGGAGCCAAAAGGCCGTATTCATTTGAATGCCACCTTTCTTCAGCTAAGGAGACTCCTTAGTGTAATGTATTCATGCATTTAGAAAACATATTTTATTGTATAATATCTACATATTAATTCATACATTTGAAATGAAAATATCATGTTTAAACATGGAGATTCTCCCAAATGTTCTTGTAAATGTTGTTTATTTTAGAACGTTGTGTAAATGTTTCATGCAAACTTTTATTTTTTTGTATGTTATTACATTTAATTAATATCAGTATTTTCTAGCAATCTGAGTGAAGTAGCTCTTTTTTTCACTCATAATGTTTTAAAACAGGTTTTTTTAAACAGTATTTTTGGTGATCTACCGAGGGTTGTCTCTGTGTACTTACTGAAGATGTGAGGAATATTAAAGCATTAGACGTTTGTTAAAAGCACTGCAAGGGAACTATACATAATATTAGGTGAACACACACACACACGCATTGGAGAGCGCCTGACATCAGAATTCATAAGAACATTTCTGTGAATAGTGTAAAGTCATATTTTCCTTCTGGGTCGTGTAGGGTCGATATTATTGAGGTGGACTGGGAGAAGTTACAGGCTGTAAGGGGAAAAAGAGCAGCCTTATAATAACCGACTAATGTCTTCGTTGTGGTAGAACCGTGTCATCTACTACTTTTTTATCTCTCACTTGGTGTTCCGTCTACAAAGTACCAATGGGATATAATTTAGCTTTTATATTGATAGGCCACATTTTGGGGGAATTTCATTTTTGCATTCTGGACAGATCTAAACTTTTATTATGGCTATTCATTTCTGTCACGCCAAAGAGCCGAGACTTGAGTCTTTATTGACTGATGAACATAATGAAAGCGAGGGAGGAGGAAGTCGTATTGTCACAGCCGAGTTTGAGGTAGCTAACTGTCGGCAGAGGAGTGGGATTTCGAGAATCCGTTCTGAGTCGGAGAGACAGAAGTTTGTTACAAATCATTTAAATAAACGAAAGGGCAGATATTTTTTTGGGACTTTCTTAGGAAGTTAGTCTTCTATTGTAAATAGAAAATTTACCTGCAGTCATTTTTTATTTGTTTGTAATTTTGTTAATAGAAAGCAGTGTGTACCGGTTGCACCACTATGCACCAGTATTTCAACAATAATTCCCTTGATGGAGTTTCAGTTACGAGTAAATTCATTGGATTTCCACAAAGCATTGTTTTCTTAAGCGATTTGCCAGTATATGTTTTCTCAACATAACGGACTATGAATGTTTTCCACGTATAGTTTCCAGTTAGGTTGTTTCACCCTTTTAGCCTTTTGAGCTATGCTTCAGAGATGCACACATTTTACTTATATTTGTGAGTTTGTTAATGCAGGGATGGGTTTGGGTCTTTGTGTCTGGTGGTGCTATTTTGATAGCTCAAGATTGTTATAAGATTCCCCCAGATTCAGTGCCTGAGCTTTCTGACCCTGGTGAGGAAGCAGAACTACACGAGTAGGGGAGCGAGTTGATAAGGGACAGGAGGTGAGAAACAGATAAGACCGTTGGGGGAGACTGATCTCTTACTTTCAAATATATATATATCTGTATGTATATGTGTGTGTGTCTTTAGGGTGTGCCGTTGTTAAGTGACTCACAGTTGTTTGATTAAGACTCTTTCCCCTTTTTCCGAACAACACCTACTTCAGTCTCTGTACCATTCGGAATAACACACACATACCCCTTCTGAGGAATCGTACACGCGCACACATACCCCAGTCAGACTGTTTTCTCTTACTCCGGAAACTATAGACACGTTTAAGTTTGCTCTACAAAAAAACCCAGTCTCCTTTCATCCATCTCTTATGAGATTTTAATGATGTGGATTCTGTTAACACACGGTTTAACCATGCGCACACACAAACACACACACACAGCATCTTCTCTCCAAAACTCTTGTTTTTCCGCTGCCTTTTGTTAGTTCGGCTTACAACTGTAAGAGACGACCAGCAGAAATCAGTTCTGAGCAGTCCTGGTAACATGACACATCGAACCGAGGACCGTTACAAGTCAAAATGGTTTTTCTTTTAATGTGTGAATAATCCTTCATATGAACTACCCTAAAATATGGGTAATCTTAATTGGTTGTGATGTGAGTTCATTACTGGCCTAGTTTTGGGCACAGCAAAGTAAGACTTTGGCCACAGCAAAGTAAGACTGACTGCTTAAGAAACTAATATGGCATCTTGGTTGATTGTTTCATCTGGCATTCACCTGGTAGTCTGTGGTATATTATGACTCACAGTAACAATATGATTTGGGTTCTTTTGTTGGTTCTTTGAACTGTTCTGTTAAATGTTCAAATGTTTAATGTGGCAGGGTATCTTTTACAAAACAAAGATGTGTAAGGACCGCTTTTAAACCAACTTGCTCTTCTCAGAGGACGGAAAGCCATTTTCAACTGCTGTACCCTAGCTCCTGATATCTACAGATGGACGAATGTCCCACCTACCTGTCTGTGAGCCAGGGTCAAAGGTCAGAACTGCTCTCGGGGTGGCACAGGCCAGAAAGTAATGTTATTCGGAAACTTGAATGCTCTGTTCGGAAAATCGACTGGCGGCCTTTTGGAGAGAGGGGCGCGTGGGCGAGCATGGGGGGGAGGGGTCTCAGTCTCTCTCAGCCACCGAGCGCCCTCTGTTCATACAACAGGAAGAGAGCGAGCGAAGTACAAGAGGTAGACATCCACAAGGATGAACGCGTCGCCCCGACTTCTCTGAACCTCGGCGGTGAAAGGTTTATGGAGGGAGAGCGTGAGCTTGGCCTCCAGAAAGAAAGAGCGAAGGAACTCGAGGGAGGACTGAAGTGACGAGAGACACACACGGCCATGACACAGATACAGATCCACTTCCAGTCCACGGTCCCTCTATCAGCCATGAAGGCTGCAAAGGTAGGGCCCGGTCCGCTCGGGGGGGCTGAGG
Organism: Novumbra hubbsi; assembly: GCA_016801125.1. Taxonomy (NCBI): domain Eukaryota; kingdom Metazoa; phylum Chordata; class Actinopteri; order Esociformes; family Umbridae; genus Novumbra; species Novumbra hubbsi. The sequence continues at coordinate 24,095 of JACXGK010004017.1, read as the reverse complement.
AGAGGGTATGGTTGCGTTGGTACACGTGGGATTGGGCTTTCAGTGGGAGTGCCGTGAAAGGACCGTTTAAAGGACCGTGTGTGTGTGTGTGTGTTTACTGTATAGGTGGGGTGTGTATGTCTTTTACAACGCATGAAGAGCAACAGACCACAAAGTGAACTGAACAATGGGGACTTGGGGAGCCAAGAGACTGGCACGCTGTGTGTGTTTTATCGTGTGTGTTTGTGTTTAATTGTGTGTGTGTGTGTGTGTGTGTTTTGGAGCTGGTTAGTCAGGTTGAGCAGAGCCCTGTGGGTATGTGGAGAGTATTATTGGATGGTTACTGGGCTGCTGGTTACTATGGGAGGAAGACCATGGTGGGGGAGGGGAGAGTTTGTTGTTTGTGGAACTGATGGTCTGCTCAGGTGTGTGTGTGTGTGTGTTCGCTACGGCGGAGGGAGTTTTGTAAGTGGCAGGGAAACAGTGGTGGTCCTCTGGGTGTGCTAGATATCTTCTCATATGGATACATGGACAATAGACCTCCATGGACCTGCTGCCTAGGAAGTACAATGGACGCTGGGTCAAAGGCCCAACTTCAGTGAAGCGGAGTGTGTCGCACACTGGTTGAAGGCCTAAAAACTGTCTCTCGATCTGCCTTTTACTTACACCTTCTCTTTCTACATTTTACACCACCTCCAGAAAGGTGGAGGGCAGGAGTGAAAGGGAGGTCTTGGAAATAAAGAAATCACAGTAAATCTTGTATCCACGTCTTGTTTTCCCAACATGTAAGAGTAAAATCTGTCAACGTGTTTTTATTTTCATTAACAGCGAAACCAATGGGCACATTTTAGTTTTCCCCAACATTAAACTTGGCATTTCTTTTCTCATGTTAGTTTCCTAATGCAGAAGTTGTATTTCAGGAAATACTCACCCTCACCCACGCAAGAACATGTACCCTGGCACACACCTGGATTCCATGTTCCCTTCCTCCTCGTGCTCTCTCTCGTTCGCCTGCCTCGTTCTATCTCTCCTCTGTTCACCTTCTATCACTTCATCTCTGCTATTTTTAATCAAGGAGCTAATACTATCAAGCTCTCTGTCACACACACACACACACGTTAGCCCCGTGGCCTCCTCTCCTCCTGCAAGCGCTTCTCCACCTGCACTGATCCCCCCATCTCCCCCCCCCCCCCCCCCCC